>JBAWJQ010000690.1:0-86032 GCA_037783105.1 Bactrocera zonata | reverse complement strand
GATTATTCATCTACTAGCTGACCCCGCAGCCGTTTTCCTGCGTGAAATTATGTGTTTTGAAATGAAAAAAGACAAAAATTCATATTGCGTTGATAATCATTTATTTGCGATTTTTCTAAATTTTTTTTTTTTTTCAATGTCACGCAGCTTGATAAACAACATTTTTTCGTTTCTGTTCCAGTGCGTAAATGTAGAGAGAAGATAGTTTTCGAACTCGTGAGCACGCCACGTATTTTTGGCCGTCTGAAAAACATAGCAGTTCCAAATTTATGCCACACATTTCTAGCAACTATCTTTTCGTCCTGATCTTTGTCATCTCAAATGCAATTTTTACTGGAAACGGAATCCGTTTGAACTGAAATGGCAAATCGATAGAACTCAAAGCAATTCGTAGAATCAAGCATTCTGCCCCTTGTATTCGATAGGTGCATCACAATCAGTTGGGTTCCATTACACAGTTTCGATACATGAAGATTGGGAAACATAATAATGACAGATCCAACTTTGAGACGCAAATGATGCGGCGGTATACCAAGCCTCTCCAAAGAATTTAGAAATTCCATTGGATAATTCACGGCGTCGTCTTCATTGTCAAGACGATCGATCGATTTGTATGAGCGCAAGTCAAGGCTTTGAATTTTCCAGTTTAAGTCGTCTACATTGGTATTTTTGGCAGCTATCATTTCACGTAGTTACGATAATTTGGGCAATGTTCTGATAAACATTCGTAATGAGTCGATCTTTCGTGAATCGATGAACGGCAGATGGAATTGATATCAAACCACCGGAAGTATCAACCGGAATTGATCCCTTTCTAATTTTTAGCGAAGACGATGTAAAATGTTTTCGACAATGCCATTTTTGTTCGTATCCCATAATAGACGCGGATTTGAAGGCATTTGCATTCCAGTGATTATCATTTTCCCGCAATTGTAATTGCTGGCTTGCTTCTCAAAAAGTTGCACACACCGTACCATTCACAGTATGCAATGATTCAAATGAATTTGAACCGCGTACATTAATCAATAGCAACCGAAGGTAGAAACAATCGTCGTTTTTCGGTTGGATTGTGTAAATTCGTCCTAATGCATTAGTTGATAACACACCAGGATGTCCATCTACTGCTTGCCCTTGCTTTCTGCGCAATTATTTCTTCGACGATGCATTCTATATATAATATCATGATATTTCCGAGTGTCCTCGCCAACGGATCACTGACGAAAGTTGAGCAAATGTTAATTTTGTTGCTGGTGGTGTTTCCACTGGCTATACTGTATTCCCTGGGTTGAAATACTCTCTTTGGCCATTCTCCAAATTAACTGCGATGCGCACAACAGTCGGAAAACGTTCACGAATTGCAAAATTAAATATCTTACAAAGCGCTTTATTGCAGTTCACGTATCGACCGTATCGTTCAAGGCCAATAACCGTCATGTTGCTATGTATTTGTATTTTATCGATTATACCAAACTGCAGTACTCAACATTGATATGAGTTTAGAATGTGAATTAGACAATAATGGTGAATATAGTACGATCCATGTGTTGTCAACTTCGATATTCACTCTTCTAAATTGGATGCTGAATGTTCTGCCTTTGTCGTCTCGTGAGCAACGCCGATAGAGTGGATATCCATCATTTCTAGTTTGTATTTCCGCAAGAAAAGCACGTGGATACTGTTTCGTGCATTTATTGTGAGACATACAAACCGAAGTGGGATTGTGGCGTCCGCATTTATTCAGTGTCCCTTGTACCAAGTTACAGTCTTGTCAAGATAAATTAAGATATTGCTTAGTTATGACACTTTATATGTCTTTATATAATTTCACTTAACGGAACTTTGTGGGCGTTGAAAGGTCCGATTCCGCCCTCCAACCCTTCTAGAGTGCCAAGGAACACGTGTACCAAGTTTCAAGATACCTTAATTTTTACTCAAGTTATCAATTGCACAGATGGGCAAAGGACGAATGGACAGGCAGACAACGTCCGGTGTGTTTTACGTGGGTACCTGCTGACGACAGCCTTACTCCACGGCGCTCAAAAGCACAGCGGATCAAATCAATGCGTTGATCAGCGCCCTGAGAATGCTAAGCATTTTCAGTACCAATTGGCAGTGTGGAATGGACACACTAACCACCTTGGTAGGGTTCGAGGCCCATCTAAAACCTCTGCCGTGCTTTGGGTCCGGCACCCGGTTGCATGGACAGGCAGACAGACAGTTACTCGGGATTTGAACATGTATCATCATTCTGAGAATTTACAGGGTTTGTCCGGAAAGTAATAGGACTGATTTTCTTCCGCCACTGAGCGGCTGGCTTAGTTGTCTCGAGCACCTGGAGAATCAGGACAAACATTTTCGCGAGACGTGTTTCTGTAAGTGGTTCAAGCCGAAAATGCAGCGTTCATTAGAGCAGAGGTATGCGATTAAATTCGGTGTGAAACTCGGTAAATCTGCGACAGAGACGTTTGATATGATCAAGCAGTTTTACCCAGATGTTTCTTTAGCAAAAAGTGGTGTGTTTCGGTGGTACCAGGCCGGGAAGGGGTCACTGATGAAGACCGGAAGAATGATCAAATCTAAAGTGAAAACGATGTTCATTGTCATTTTTGACATCAAAGTCAACGTTCACCATGAATTTGTTCCTCCTGGACAAACCGTCAAGGCCAAGTTTCACGTGAAAGTCCTCAAGAGACTCTCTGAGTATAATACATATGAGGTTTCCAATTGGATATGTTGCAATATGTCTATATTCAATATGTAAATGTCAAATTGCTAAGCTTTTTTGCATACCATGACATAAGTTGTATTATTTTTTAGACCAAATTTATTTCACCGCGCTCTTTCAAATTCATAAATTAACGAACGGTAACTTGAACCCATTTTAATATTTTAAACAATGCCTAAGTAATAAATTTACTCCCGCAAGCAATTCATTACAGTCTTGTTTTTTTTTTTTGCAATATTAAATTTGTTTACGAAAATACCGATACCATTGTTATTTGCTCTTGGCTGCGAAAAATGGATTTGTTTTGCACTTCGAAGCAGATATTAAAAAACATTAATTACAGTGTCAAGAAATCAGCCATTTCATAACCTTCAAACAAATTCTATGCGCATGAGCAACACATTTATGAATATAGTAGCAGAAAAAGAACTCAGAAGACTGAACAAAAACGAGTAAACGCAAATCTGGGTGTGTCTTAATTTAATAAATAGTATTTTACTCATATACTATATACGCACATACATACATACATATATACAGCTGTATGTATGTACTTAAGTATATTAGTCTACATTGTATGCGAACATGCCAACGGCAGCAGCTAACTTCCATTGCCACAGTCAGCACAAGAGTATCAAGTAAAAGCTTTAGGAAATTACGTATAAGCCAAGTAATCGGTAATTATAACAAAAACAAGAAAAAAGCACACACCAAAAATTCTACAAAAATCAAAAGTTCACCACAACAGACAACTCAGACCGCGCAACGACCGGTGGAGTGCCGCCGATTGGCGCATTGGAATTGGCCTCGACCCAAACATAATCGGTCGCACTGCCTGCTATGCGGGCGCATGCAACAAACAACTGCTACAAGCACTTGGCAACAAAACACCAAGCGAAACGTAATGAAAAGTAGAATCAGCATTGAGTGCTGTCGGTGGAATTGTTGCAGGCATTGCATAATCCATTGACATGTTGACGTGCGACGGCGGCGAATTGAGCGGCCGCCAATCGGCGACTTGCTTAGCGGTGCAACGAAAAACAACTAAAGCAAAAGCATCGGGTGGTATTGGTATTTGTTGCAACAAAATGAAGGAGTCGTGGAATGTGAGAGCATTTTGTGGATTATGGCGCGTTGGCTAAGCGTCGCAAATTGACCTGACCTGCATTCGCTGCTTAATCTAAATACACCATTTCCAATCGAGTTGAGTTGGCAACGCTGGCCGCCGTAATGCATTTGTGATTGATTCTAGAGCGCTCCAAATGTAGCATGAACATATATTTAAATTCGTACAAAAGTATATACCTTAAAGCAATAACCAAAATGAATTCATGCTCGCTAAGTGCAACTCATTGCAACGCGATTAATTTGTTGAAATTCCATTTCAATTACTCAAGTTTTGGCTATTTCAGCCCGCAGCAATTAACTTGTTAGTCCGTGTGTTATTAAATAGCAACTTTTTGAACGCTTAAATGCATAACTTTTTATTGCAAGCCTTTTCGCCATAACACAAGTACTTCACCTACAGCCATGGACATATAAATAGCACTCATCTGAATCCCATATTAATTCTAATTTTTTTAATCCTAAAGTAGCTGAACAATATAAATTTGGTATGTATCTACATTTCACTGTTATGAGGCTCATTTCTCTGCACAAAAATACTGTTTATTTTCTATTAAATTTTGTACGCGACAATTTTATTGCGTTTAGTGTTGATTTGAGATGGACACATAAATAGCACATTTTTAAGTTCGTAATTTTTTTTTTTTTTTTTTGATTTTGTGCGAGGTTCTCGCATATTTTTAATTTAATTCTGCGAATATATAGTTATTTCATGGATATTTCATTAAAATGAGAAGAAAAAAACATTCCACGCCGGAAAAGGGAGTCCTTATGTCCAATATGAGCAAAAAAGGAAAAGATCCAGCCAAATTTGCTGAAAAATACATTGTTCTCAAAAAATGTTATAAAATGCTCTTTATGCAACAAAACAGACCCACCTTGTGTCAATAAAAAGATACCAAGAAAACCAGGACCACGTAAAATCGATATTAGTGTTGACAAAAACATAGTACGGAGGAGCAAAGCGGATCCTTTTAAGTCAACCAGAGAAATTATGATCGAAATTAATGACGAAAATGGTGTGAACGTGTCCAGAAAGTTTGTACGAAGACGACTCAACTTATCTCAACTTTTTGGAGAAATTACCGGTAAGAAACTACTCCTGTCAAAACGCCACATCAAAATTCGACTGGCATTTGGAAAAGCCCACAGGGACAAACCAGCACAATTTTGGAAGAACGTGTTTTTGAGCGACAAAATCAAGACAATCAGGAAGGTTCCAGTTGGAAAAACATTTTTACGTCGTTCTCAAGGTCAATCCCTTAAACCTAGGTATACCAAAAAATCCATTAAGCACGGCGGTGGAAGTATCATGGTCTGGGGCGTGTTTTCATGGCATGGCATCGTGCCAATTGTTCGAATAAATGATAAAATGAACCAGTTTTAGTATTTGGATATACTGAAAAATAAAATGGAGCCATTTGAATTTCAATCCATGCCCATAAACTGGACATTTCTGCAAGACAATGATCCGAAGCACACCGCAAAGGTAGTAAAGCATGGTCTCGGCAAAGAAAAGTTTATAATATATGAGTGGCCTGTGCAAAACCCAGATCTGAAACCAATAGGAAATTTATGGAATGGTATAAAGTTCAAAACAGCAAGCAAAAAATCCAAAAATGTTGATGATTTATGGGCTGGAACTGAGGAGCCTTGGTATTCAATCCCAAAGAAACGATGTCAAGAACTGGTGGACAGCATGCAGCGAAGATGTGAGCGGGTGCTTAAAAATTATGGATATAGTACAAAATACTAATGAAATGAACAATCTCTTGCAATTTTTTTAAATTTTTTATACATTTCTGTACCTTTTTTTAAACCCCTTTTCAGATTGTGCTATTTATGTGTCGCAGCTGTCATATAAGATATTGATGTTTTCGTCTTATTTTGGCGATGGTAAAATATTTATTGTTTTAGGGTTTTAGTTATATTATAGTGAATAATTTTAAAATAAAACGCATTCCTCTTTAAATCCGTAAGTGATAAACTTAAGGAATAAATAAATTTTTTCTTATTTGATGACCAAGTTCGCTATTTATGTGTCCATGGCTGTATACTATATCGATATGTGTGCATACAAGACTTGCAAACAATTTTTTGGTTCATTATTATTTTACTTTAATATACCATACACACTTCCATGCATACATACATATACATATTCATTCGATTATAGGCAAATATGCGCTCATTAAGCAAGCTTTACATTATTGCAATGCATTTTACTGATTTGTTGCTTTTTGCTGCATTTTTAAGTCTTCAACGCTAAGTCACTAAAAAGTTATTTTAAATATTCACGAAAAGCAATTGGCGAAACAACTAAACAAAACGGAAAATTAAGTGAAAATGTTACACTTTTAACGACGATCGACTGAAATAATTACAAGGAAATTATACAAGTAACAACATTACTGAATTCCTGGAAGTGCCTTTTATATTTCTTACTCGAATTTACTCCAAGTTTAAACAAAGTATAACTTAAAAAAAAAATTAATTATTTTGAAGTATCGATTTTAAAGAATCGATCTCTTTATTTTGATTTAGAATGTTGGAAATCGAGACATGATGAGCACGTTCTTTGTGAAATTTAATTTTTTATTGATCCTCCTGAGATATGAATAAGTAACTGATAAAAAATTATTATAAAAATATAAATTGTTTTTTTTTTCCCACAACTTTAGTACTCTAGACAAGAACACCCTCTTAAAGTGAGCTCCTTCTAACTAAATGTTTAAAAAGCAAATTTACGACAAAGTCCCCTGAAAGAAGTCATCCAATGCAGTATTTCGTATTAACCATTTAATCAAATAATACAAGGGCACTTTACTAAGACTTACATGAAAATTTCGTTGCCTCATTTCTGACAATAAGTACTAAAAGAAATGAATACCTGACTTCCTTGCAATAAAACAACATTTTGTGAAAAGACAATTTGCAAACATTACTAAAGATCTATAAAACCTACTCCAAAGAAATTACAGGTTTTCTCAAATTCTAGTGAGCCAAGCAGAGATACTTTTACCAATAGCCTTTTTTGACAGATCCCACGTGAGTCGAGTTACTCACGTCATGTTATTTCTGTTCAGTAATGGAATTTAATCATGGAAACACTTAAGCTGGAACAACATTTACAAATTTTCAACTTTATTACGAAAATCCACGTTCTGTAAAGAATGTGTTTCGCGCACTTCGCTCAACTTATGGTCAACATAATCGCCCCACTAAGCATACTATTCGCAACACCATCACCCATCTTGAGAACCAGCATTTATTATTAGATCATATTCGACCGAATAGACCACGTCCAGTGCGCAGTGAAGAAAATATAGCAGCCATAGCAATATGGAGAGTGCATGCGAAGGCCGTACAGAATCGATTCGACGCCGTTAACAGCATCTTGGATTGACGTTTGGAACGAGTTGGCGCATTTTTCGTCGAGATCTTTAACTGAAAGCGTACAAAATACAGCTTTTGTAATAACTGAAGAAGCTCGATCTTCCCAAATAATGCTCTATATGCACTTGAAAAGTTCCAAGATGATCGGCGATGAGACCCATTTCTGGCTCAATGGTTATGTAGACAAGCGAAATTGCCGCATCTGGGACGAAAAGTAACCTGAAGATATTCAAGAGCTGTCATTTCATCAAGAAACAAAACGGTTTGGTGTGGCTTGTGGGCCAGTAAAATTATCGGTCCATATTTCTTCAAAAATAATGCCGGTGTGAACGTAATCACCAATGGCGACCGTTATCGCGACATGATAACGGACAATTTGATGCCTGAAATTAAAGCTCGCCATCTCGGCGACATCTAAGTAGATTCAACAAGACAGTGCCACTTCTCAAACATCGCATGAATTAATGGTTTTATTGAGAGAACACTTCGATGAGCAGATAACAGATTCACGTTTTAGGTCGTTAGGCTTTTTTCTGTGGGGATATGTAAAGCCTAAAGTCTGTGCGGACAATGCCACTTCGATTCAGGCCTGGGAGCAAAACATAACGTGTGTTATATGCCAGTTACCAGTTGAAATGCTCTGACGATTTCAACGAAAATTGGACTCAACGGATGGACCATCTGAGACGTAGCCGCGGCCAACATTTAAAAGAAATAATCTTCAAAAAACAAATGCCAAAGAATGTTTTTTTCGAATCATAATAAAAATTCCCCATTATATTGGAAGCTTCTGTCGAAGTCGGTCAATAAATCTCTTTTTCTTAAGCTAAAATTACGAAACTGTGAACTAAGTAGTACTCATAGAGTTATAAGTATATAAAATACAATCCATCCCACATAGGACTTTTTGGATTTATGCAGATAAAATTTCGACTCGATAACCAAACACCTCTTGCTTAATTTTATAACCGATTTGAATTTTACTTACATATATCACACCTTCTAGTATTTTGTAACACTTTTGCTATCGATTATTTTTTCTCGCAAATATCAATAACCTGCAGCAAATAGCGAATAGAGGAACTACAACTGCTCTTTAAGCTGTCTTGTCTGCAAAAATATTTTTCTAAATATCGCGGAAATATTGGAGGAATTATCTTTATTTAAGTTAGTCTATGGAAAATTCTATGGCTTCGGCTGTGTTACGTTTATGACTGACGTAAGGGAAAACGTTTGGCTTAGTTCAGCTGCAGACACTTTACATATAACGGCACGGCGATTTTAACGTTAGCTCAACTAGAAAATAATGCAATGATTATTCTTTTAACTATAGGGATTTTTATTTCAACTACATATATTTCTGGAATAGTTTGAACTCATGTTTTTTGGAAAAAATATGGCATAGTAAATAGATGTTTGCTTTATTATTTTCCTATTTTAATGCTTTTTTATATATTTATGGGTTTATTTACAAATTGATATGAAATTCTAAATGGTCATTAAAATTCAGACATATTAAAAAATGCCTACATATTATATAGTACATACTGTAACCTCAGCAGTGGTCGAATTATCCAATTTATTCGCAGATCGGAGATATCACGAAAGCAAAAGTTTCTGGTGAGAGAAATATTTTTTGAGAAGATTAAGTTAGGTTAAAAGGGCGATCAAAACAGGGATCTCACCTGGATAGCTTTGAACTTCTGTCTGTTGTGGTACCTAAAACTCCAATATAATAGATCGTACGACCCTTACAAACTGACAAAGTGCTTTGAGTTTATCACAAATTTCTTCTGGTTCGCCGAAAGTAAGACGGTCGAGATGTTTCAACCTCAGTCTTACAAACGCTAGAAATGGAAGAGAAAGTACTTGGATGATTCTACTTCAGACTCCATACAACTTTGACAACTTGTCTTCGCAAAGCTTTTAGCCAGTTTGGTACTTGACCAAAAAAATTCCTACAATTGCGGCAAGATAAATTTTGCCCAGAGCATACTTGCTTCACTAGATCACCTGCATTCTACTCTAGGCTAAAAGCAACCTGCAATACCACAGAAGCGGGTCATGGACCAATATTTTCGGTGCGCAAGCGAGGTCCATTGGTCTACTGCCAGATATTAAGATGACAATGGAGATTCAACTCGGTCCCATTTCGATGTGAGCGCGACAAGGGTGCCTCTTCTGGCTAGCTCATCGGCTTTTCCGATACGATCAGACACCCAATTGAGTTGTAAAGAAGCTTGATGCCATTTTTAGTAAGGATAAACAAGCCTTGACTAGCTATGAGCGCATAGTTAGCGAGCGAGTATTGCCGCTCTGCTGTCAGTATTGCCACTTCAGTCTAAAAAATACTACCTAAAGCTAAAGTCGACACTTCTCCTTACAGAAAACTTCCACTCTCTCATTCCCTTCTATCCTTAAACCATCTGCTTCTTCCCCAGCGACTCCTCCCCATCCACATGTACATACCTCATGTAAGTAGAGAAAAGTAGCATCTACAACACAGTGACCCAAGCTTTCGGGACTGCAGTGGAAGGAAAACGGAATTTCGGGGTTTATGAGGACATAAAAGTCTGTCTAATATTAAAGTAGATGTAGAGGTAGTAATAAATATACATACAATTTTGAAAAACTTAATATGGGATGCATTCCCTCATCGTTTGCAAATATCGGAAAGGCATACTTATCTTTGAATCGTAGGCATTGTAACCTACATTTTGGTGCAATAGTAAAATAATAAGATTATATGGTATTAAAAAAACAATATAAGTACCTAAGTATATTGAGTTTTGCGATAAATTTCAGAATTGTAAGATTTTTTTTATTTTTTAAATTTATTTAAATGTCAAAAACTATCGTCTAAAATCCTTAGATCTGTTTTGGCCTATAAAAACAGGTTGATCAAAGCTACAAATTGATTCATAGACCAGGATAAAACACTTTCAATAGTTAAAATATCATAAATAAATGGCTTGTTACTATACATATTAAAGAGAGAAATTAAATCTTTAAACTCAAATCAAAACTTGAAAGCATATTCGTGTATAAATGAATAAAAATCACCAAAGTGCAGCAAGCATTTCTTGCATAAGCTGCACTAGCTTCAAAAATATTAAATTGAGTGTTAGCTAACATTTTTTTTTATTTTAAACGTTAGTGTAATCACTAAGTTCACTACAACAACCAAATTCCTTTGATTACTCTCATCTCCGCAGAGTAACTATGGCATTATATGAGTAGATTTGTCCAAAGCAAAAACTATGAAAAACACTTTAAAACTCATTTAATTAAATCGCTGCTCATTAACTAGCAATTTCAATTAATTACTTCGGCATTAAAGCGCTTACAGCACCGTTGAAAGGTGAAGT
The DNA here is from genome assembly GCA_037783105.1 of Bactrocera zonata. NCBI lineage: Eukaryota > Metazoa > Arthropoda > Insecta > Diptera > Tephritidae > Bactrocera > Bactrocera zonata. Next base: position 75,418 of record JBAWJQ010000690.1, on the reverse strand, counting down.
CAAAGCAAAAGGCTGTCACACCTGGCGTATACTTAACATTAACTTAATTGAGTTGCATAATGGCTGCATAATGAGCTGGAATGACATAGAATGGCACCTTGCATACAGATTTCCTTGCTGCAATTTTTCATCGTTGTTGTTGTTATTGTTTTGTTTTGTTTTTCTTTTATATTAACGGCTTTGAAAGCCAATGACGGCTAAAGGCACACGCTTGGCCATTGTCAATGAGCGTTTAAACTGAAATAATCCCGCGTAATTAAACATTTCGACAACAACAACAAGAGCATTTAAACTCTGCAACAAAAACAAAGGGATATTCACATAAGGTGTATGTGTATATGAGCCTGGCTTGAGAAACAAAAACAAGCGAAAATATGTCAAAGTCAAATGCATGACAATGGCGGATGGAATGCAAGTTGGGGCAGGCGAGAGGAAATTCTAATGAGCAAATAAAAATAATAATTAGAATTAGTCGCAAGAGTGACACGCAATGACAAGCAGTAATTTTGCACTATTTCATGGCCCAACATCCGCCACTGAGAAAACACGCGCGCACGCACCATAAAACACAAACAAACACACACATATGTACATATAAGTATCTATGCCTTGGTGCTGCGTTGCGGCATTAAATTGCTTTTGTCAACAGCGACTAACGGCCACACGCTCATGGCCACTTGCAAAAGCCTTATAGCAATTTTTAACCAGCAACAACAAAGAGAAGACAATAACTAAACTTTTTATGGCCAGCTCTGTTGCGGCTGCCGGCTTTATAGCGATGCATACCTAAACTGTAATATATGTACACTTGTACAACGCCATACCGGCAACATTAATGCCACTTTAGTGCCACACTGACGCTGAGAATGCGCCGTAGGACAAGTGAGCCCTATGCTAATGATGGTGCTGTAATAACCTCGGCAATTAACCCCAGGCCGGTGGCTAGCATGGGTAAGCACATACCGGCGTATGTGCATACATATTTATTTATTTCCATATGACTAATAGGTATGTATGACAAATGTTGCTTGCCGCAATATCTGCAGCGTGCTGCTGGCAATAAAACCTTCATTGCAGAAGGTGGGAAATGGCGAAAGGGGAGTATGCGCAAATGTGTGAAATAATTTGTCATCGCTACATACAATGTGCGCCAGTGTGTGTAGCGTTATTTTACTTTATTTTCAGGTTTCTAGTCTAATTCCCTGGTCAGGTCAGGAAAATGGATTGCCAGACAATGGTAAGAAATTTAATGTCTGTTTTATTTTTGCGTCAATTTTTGTACAAGCGAAGAGTTTGAGAATTTTAAACCAATTGTGCAAAAGTAAGCAGAAAGTGTGTACACAGAATATTATATGATTTCCCAATTTAAATCGCTATTAACTGTTGAAAATTGCCGGCATACCTACTATTTATCAAAAAAAAAAATAAATAAATAAATAAACAATATGCAATATATTCGTTAATAAGTGAAATTGCCAGCAAACCCAACGATGGTATCACATTATATATTATTACAATGTTGGAAATAATTTTTATGTTTAAAAGGGCTAAAAGAAGACACTGACATATTTTAGCATCAAATCTCTTATTTTTTATTGTAATACTAAGGTATGTAGAACTTTGAGAACGTAATCAGCCAAATACTTTGTGAGATACGAGATTTGACAATTAAGTAAAAAGACTGATTTTATTGCCGCGTTTGTGGTAAACCAGTGACCTTGAAATTCCCTTTCTCTTTTTTCGGCATCCCTCTCCTCTCCATTGATATATGTACCATCGCTCTAGCTTATTTAGTTCGCCTGCGTCAAGTTGAGTAGACGTGTGTTTGTAGTGCTCGTCACGAAAATGGAAAAACGAAATCAAGAGCAACGCGTCGCGATAAAATTTTGTGCCAGATTGGGCGAAACAGCTTCGGGAACCTACGCTAAGATTGTAAGAGTGTATGGTGATAGTGCTCTTAGATCCAGAAACCAAACGACAAAGCTCACAATGGTTGTCTCCGCGCGCCCCCAGCCCGAAAAAAGCTCGCATAAGCAAGTCGAAGGTGAAAACGACTTTTTTATAGCCGTGGAATCGTCCACAAAGAATTCGTTCCACCGGGGAAAACTGTGAATCGAGTATACTATTGCCAAGACTCGAAAACAAGTCAACAGGGTGCGCCCAGACATCGCTCGTAACTGGATCCTTCATCACGACAACGCGCCGTGCCACACCGCCCTCAGCGTGTCCCAGTATTTGGACTCTAAAGGGATCGCCGTATTGCAACAGCCGCCTTATTCACCCGACATGTCACACTGTGACTTTTTTGTTTCCTAGAACAAAACCGGTGGTCAAAGGAACACATTTTGAGTCGATTACGGACATCCAGGCGGCCGTGATGAGGGTACTCGCCTACATCCCAGTCGAAGCGTTCCAGAAATGTTACGAAGCATGGAAAATGCGCTGAAATACGGTTTTTATGGAATCAGTCTCACTACTGAATTGTTATACCTCGTATAGTTAGAGATCACTTCTAAAATAAGGCGATGCCAAGACCATTGTCCAATCCCTACACTGATATTTTTGCACTGAAATTGAGTCTCCTTCCGATCATACTTCAAACAAATGTTATTGTTGATACACAATTAGCAGTATCGAACATATTACATAATATGGGAAATGCCCTTTGTTATTGCCCGATTGTGTTCTTTTTTTATTGTCTTAATTCAAAATTATATATTATATAACTAACCTCGAATATATTACCAGTAGATTGCTTTGGCTATAGCATACATTAGTCAATGGAAAAAATATGAATATTTTATTTGGAATTTTACTGAACATTTTAGTTACTATTATTTTATTTTATTTATTTAATATTTATTTACAAATTTGGCAACAGACCGAGACAATGGACGCCCTAGAGATGGGAAAACTCTGTGCAAGGTGGCTGCCGCGCAAGTTTATAATCCAACTAAAACAACCAATTGCTGATTCTGAGGAGTGTTTGAGTGCTCTTTAATTGAAATAACACCGAATTTTTGTCCCGGTTTGTGACAATAGACACATGGCTCTATCATTTCATACTGGAGTTCAATCGACAGTCAGTCCTAGTGTACTGCACATTATGAACCAGTCCTCAAGCGTGGAAAGACAAAAAAGTAGGCTGGTAAATATGTTCCGTAGCACTGCATATTTGATTGCTGTTCTATTCTACCAATGCCAATATTTGTCAATTGTATTATTTTTGAGGAAGGATCAGTTATCAGTTTAAAACTGTATGCATACACTTCATCTATTCCATTTAAATATTGCACTGCTCTGTACAATGCTTCGGGAATATTTCTGTATATTTCAAATTATAATAGATCTTTTTATCAACACTGCAGTTACTCCACTATTTTTTATGTTAGATGTCGAATGACTACTTTGCGTCCTTCGCCCATAATCTAGTAAAGTAGCCGCAATGCCTTGATTACGAAAATGGTAATGTGTTCTAAAAAAAATCTGCTTTGATTAGGAGCAGCAGCCCATATACTTAGTATGCATGCAAACGAAATCCCGCATAAGCTCCGTGTTGTTATTTTTTACTTATTTTATTTTTTACTTTTTTTTGAAGTAATAAAATTTTCAAATAATTCTTACATGAATTTTCAGCACATGCTTATGATTTGAAGTATAATTTGGGTATTTATGAATTGTATTGACATAAAGAGATGTAAAAAGTATCCTATGTCAATCATCTGGTTCTAAGCTACCTCCCCACCAATTTTCAGCCAAATCGGTTCAGCCGTATGGTTCGTTCTTAGCTTTCAACTAACATCAATGGGGAAACGTTTGAGTGGATTTTTTCATAAAAACTTCTCATAAATCTAATTTGAAGAGCCTTTTACATATTGACACATTGTGAAGAACAAATGTGCGCGAAAGTGAGAAAAAACTGCTGGCAGAGCAGTGTTCAGGACGACCTTCAACTGATGAAAATTGTAAAAAGGTGAAACATATGGTACCCTGAAAGTGTTACATCTCCAGTGAGTGTATTTGTATGATATTGGTTTTCGCTCGACTTTTCCCGATAAAGCTGAATTTTTTTTTTTTTCAAAAAGACCACGACTGTGGACCAAATTTGAAGGCAGAAACGCCGAAAATACCAAGCTACCACCGTATTAACCAAATTTGGCCCCAGGACTTGACTGAATTCACTGAAGGAGCTGAAGGTCATCAGAAAAAGTGCTTAGGAAAAGTGCTTCGAGAACGGGAAACATCGTTGGCTCAAGTCTTTTGCATTTGGTGGGGATTACTTTAAAGCCGACAAATTAATATTCATGAATTATTAAATATTTTGCGTTTTATTTATAATTCCCTGGTACTTTTTTCTTATTCTATTCTTAAGAAATATTGATTTACATAACAGTTTTTTTGCCACGCCACTTCGCTCTAAAGCAGTTATAACGCTCTAAATGAGTTAAACGCTTTTTCATAAACGCACCTCGTCACAATTTATCAACAGACCGAGTCTTGATGAGGCTCTAATGCAATTTCATAATGCTAGACGTTAAAAATCAATTTTCCAAACACTTCCAAGTGCATGCCAAGAAAATTATAAGTACGCCAGCATATGACTCTTAATGATTTCTTACGTAAACAGAAGCCAATGAAATGCAAAAACAACATCGTAAAACTGTGTTGCCTAAGGGTCATAAGTACAGGCAGTCATAGTATGCTATGTGCAAAAGAAGCAAAAAGTAGAGCTTGAAAAAAGTTGCAAGCAACAGCACAAAAACGCTAAATGCCTATAGCAGATTTTTCGCCCCTCGCAATGCGCGCATCAACTCAGCTTGACTGCAACTGTTTTGCATTTGTTGCAGCACTTTTTTCTTTTTGGAATTTCTTCCACTCGTTTGCTATAAATGGCACAAATGCTGAGTGCAAATGACATGCGACACACGCGGCTTTACGCACACGCGAATACACTGCCACACGGCAACGCAGCATGCAGCCCAACAATGAGGGCTGGCATACCAGTTTACAAGGCGCATACACATGCCTTATGCCGCAGCAGCGGCGCCGTGCGGCAGCCGCACACTCGCATGACACATCACCTCGTCAAAGCGAAGCAATTGCAGCTGCACGTCACCAACTTTGTCATTGGCGCTTCTAAGCGCAACAAAAACCAAATCATAAAGCGTTAAAAATAAGAACACACGAAGGAAAATGTGTGTGAGCGCATACTACATGTCATAAAAACCGTCTAACGTCCCTCGTAATTGCCGTTGTGCGTCAGAATGAGTGCCGAAGAAATTGCATTAACAGCATCTTGTCATTTACTTCCAACTCCATTATGCGCAACAAATTGTTTTATATCTGACAACAAAGGCAAAGAATTCGCGCAATCACGAAGAAGAACCGCCGGAGAGGCCAATAGGAAATATAAAGGCAAAACTATGTGGGGAAGCTGGCTTTACGCAGAGCATACCATATAATACTCATATATCTATGAAAGTATAAAGTTTTTTTACTTAACACACGTGGCAAATATAGAAGATTTTAACTCAAATTCGGAAGAATTTACGAAGTAACAACAATATTAAAAATTCTGGATCCGTCACTGATATATATAGTACACTCTCCTAATCTCTTTGGTACTATATATCCTTGCTATCTTATCGCCAGGAATATTTCCGACATCGATTTGAAAAATAAATATTATACAATTTATAATTTGAAGCCTCAATTTCCCTAACGTCCACACCCAAAATATACTATAGGCTTAATTCAGAATTATGGCATGAGTTTTGTCGAAGCAGATGTTTAAAGGTGACTTAGAACGGAGGCTAGCCTTTTATGAGAAGCGATCCATGTCAGAGTTTTACCAAATTTAAATTTTGAACGCATGATATTCTCGTACCGAAAAAGCCTTACTGTGACAGTAATCATCGTATAAACGACATGTCGTAAGAAAATAAGCATTTTTAAAGATTTGTATATAACCGAAACTGATTTGACTCGAAAAGAGCTGAAAAAAATAATGCTCAAGAATCAAGTTGTCAATGTCGATTTTCTGAGCATAATTTAAACTCAAGTCTTCACTACAAATAGATGGGTAAAAACAATACTACAGCGAAACTATCAGAAGGAATGGCTTATCACATTTTGTGATATTCCAATAAATGATACCGGAGGCTGTACAAAAGATTCACAATATAATAGCGAATAATCAGGTTCATCTCGGCGGTCATTAATCTTTACAGGGGATCCATCGAATATCAACCCAATTCTACAGAAGCATAAACAAAATTAAAAGGACTGGCTGCATGTATCTACACATTTCGAAGCGCGGGCGGGTTAAAATCTCTCCAGAGGCCAATTGGGACTACTTGTCGCGCCTACACTAGTGAATGCAGATGGAGGACGAATCTACCTTCTGAACGCACAATGAGCACTCTGGGTCTGATTATTAGAAAAAGAAAGAGCAAGAAAAGCCGATATAAATATACATATTAGTGTTAAGGACCTGAGATTGTATACGAAATCAAGATACGAAAAAACTTTGCTGATAATCTGAATAACCCAACTATGAAATCTGAGTACACCTCTCGTATACGAAAACTGGGGCAAATAATGGAATAAACCAAAAACAGTAAAGCAAGTACTTTGATAAGCGCAAAATTTACCAGAGCCGGGAATGAACTGGCTGATGAGCTCGTCCGCTTCGCAGCTGTCATTAAAATTGTAGGACCTAAACCCTTCATCGCAATGGGTCCTCATACCATAAAGGAGCAGCTCCGGAAGGAAGTAAGAGTATGCAGAAGAAAGCAAGTTGCTAATAAGGGGTTATAACCTCAGCAAGTTTAAATATGTTATCAAACTCCCTATTTTCAAAATGGATACCAGGAAAAAGAAAGAGCAATAAGAGAATGTTGTAAGGGATGATTTCCGAGAGAAAAAATGCAAATTTTTATAAAGATATAAGCAAAAAAAAAATAATAATAATCTCACTAATCATCCCTAAGAATTTCCTGCTGACTGTTCTCGTAAGCCAACTCAAATGTACACAAAATAAATGCCAAGGCCTGTCATGTAAGCGCGTTTGCCATCTCGACCAGAAGATGTTAACGCAATGGACCATGACCATAATCGCGGTCAATATTTCCGCTAATGAATTAAGTCAATAAAATGCAGCATTAGCAGACGCAGTGTTCAACCGATAGGCGAATGTAGCAAAGAGTAAAAAAAATAAATAAATAGAACGAAAACAAAAACACACACAACACAAATACAAACAAACACGGAAGAGTATTGTTTGAGATAAACATCTGCGAGTAGAACGTGTTAATAATTAGAGGCCAGCACAAATGGCGAACTAGAGTAAATAAATAAATAAGAAACTGGTCTTAAAAACTTATTGATTTTATTAGTTTAAATAAACTGAGCATTATTCATTGATATTGTTTCGCTGGAAGCATTTAGCGATGGAAGATTTTAATGTTTTTACAAAATAAAGAGGCTGTTTTTACAATTTTGTATACAATTTTTTAATTATATTAAATTTGGCACGAAGTTTGTAGCAGCAAAGGCTGAACGTCAGAGGCTCTATGCAATATATAAGTATGTATATACATATTCATAAATAATCAGCTTGACGATTTAGTCAAGTCCGTCAGTCAGTTTGTTCATCTGCATATACGTTAACTAGACCCTCAGTTTTTGAGATATTGCTCATGAAATTTTGCACCAGCTTTTTTCTCTTTGAAAAGATGCTTATTTGTCGCAAACGTCGATAGCGAATCACTATAGCATATAGCTGCCATATAAACTGACCGATCAAAAATAAGTTCTTGTAGGGGAAACTTTTGCATTGGGGTGACTTGAACAAATTTGGCAAAGGTTATTGCCCAAGACATTGATGAAATCTTGGAAGAAATCGTTCAGATCGGATCAGATATGTTATAATCTGCCATACAAACTGACCGAACAAAATCACGTTCTTATGGGGGTATTCTAGTCTAGAAATCAAATTTCGGGCAGATTTTTTTTAATTTTATTAAAAAAAAACCAAAAAATATTTTTACTATCCATTTTTTATGGTGTTTTTATTGATATCTTAAGAATACAGAAAAAAAATTACAAAAAAATATTAATAATTAAAATAATTAGCGATGTGAGAGACAGGAGGCTGGCGCATCCTGGTGACATTGATCCTGACTCTCCTGGTGGTCTGAAAAAAAAAATCAAGAGAAATTCTAAGCTGTTATAGTCCCTACCTCAGGGAACACGAAAAAAAAAAAAATTTGAAAAATGGCGACTGCCTGGAAATAAAAATCATTTTTTACGCTTTTTTTCAAATTCCTGAATTTTTTTAAAATATTAAAAACAAAAATTTTGACAGGATGCTGGTAGGAACGATAAAGGATTATAGAAAGAAGGTTCGCACAAAATTTCAAGTAAATCGGTTGTATAGAACTTGAGATAATGCCGGTACCGTGTGGAAAAAAGTAGTTTCGAGAAAAACACGTTTAAAAAAATGAATCAAACCGAACCGGTACTGCGTCACTAAAGTAACTTTAGCTCCTAAAATAATTTTAATTAAAAAAAAATCCTTTGGGGGATATGTTCTTAAGGGTCTAAACTTTAAATATATGAAAAAAAATATTGAGTTTTTCAAAATTCTAGAATAGAATACCCCCTTATATGGAAACTTTTTTATTTGTGAAGGTAATTCCACCTTTCTATAAGTGATCGAGGTAACCAAAAAAATTCATTTTTGAAAGTCTAAAAAATAAAGGTCTGGCGCATTGTTTAATCCTTTAACACACCCAACGTTCGTTTTCGAACGCAAATTTTATATTCAAAAAATAACTGGTTTGTTGCACAGTGTACAAAATTATTTTTAACAGTTTTCACGGTAATCAAGTCTAGTAAATCGAGGCCGAAGAGGAAGCCTTCTGAATCTTCATCTGGAAAATATTTTCTGCTACGGCAACAACAATAATAACAACATTGAAAGTAATTTCTCGAAAATTAGTCTTTAAGAAAAAGGTCGATTTCATTTCCATAATTTTCGGAGAGATTTATAAGAAATATTTTCCATTCGTAAGAGACTGCATGCAATTTCAAACACACATAATTAATTTTTGGTAGATATTTTTAATTAAAAAAATTTTAATTTGTTGCATGGTGTAAATATTACTTTTTTACCATCCGAAAGGCAGATACATATGTATGTCTATGAAATCTGAAGCGTCACGAACTTTCATACTTATATCCGACCAAAGGGTGTCTACTCGGCAGCATACCCCAGTATTGTATGATGAATGTTCTCTGCAAACACCACCACAACAACAACATTTTTTTTATAGAAAATAAAAATAGAGTATATTTTCAATGAAATTATCTATACACACCCACAAATATTGGAAAATATTATAAAAAATTTCGACAACATCGTTCTCTCTCTCTTTTATGCGCTCCCTCTCACTTTTAACCCAAGAAATTCAAATTATTATTATTTAAGCCTCCTCACCTTAAACTCAAGTGTTCTTTCTGCTTCTTTCTAGACTTTTCTTCTCATATTATTATGCACAAAAATCTTCAATAACAGTCGCAAATATTGAAAACACACACACATATACATATGCAGCGCGGCATATAGCACCCACACACATAACACTGCCAATTCAAGCGGATACATTGAACCTGATATTACGGTTAGAATAACGGTGCCTTACATTACTCGCCAGCAATGCAAATTAATGGTGCTGATAATTTCTTGTAGCAACAGCAATAGCACAACAATAACAACAACAACACCGGTCAACTTTGCGCACCCACAAACCTTTGGCTCCACGAAGGAGTGTCGCTGTGATTATTATTCCAAGCAGCAAAGCAAGGCAAAGCAAAGTACAGCGGTGATCTGCAAAAGTACAAGCCAAGCGACGTGTCTACATGCCTTCGAGTACAATTGTACTTACATACATATGTTTTCACATACATACATATTGTTTGTATGTACGAATGTAATGCATAAAGTTACAGTGCAAGTTGGAACTAACCAGGTATTATACAAATATATGTATGTATAGTTACTTAGACAGCAAGCAGAATAAAAAAATGAAAGTTGTTCAGCAAATAAAGTTGGCACACAGCGCAAAGTTTAATTTTTAATGGAAAAGTTGGCGTCGAAGAGCGCATTCTTGCGCTGAGCTTATGCGCATGCGCATATTAATTCTTGCTTAAATGTCTGAAATCTCTCGTATACAGTATTTTCTTTATAAAAATCTGAAGAGTGTGAATTTAGACGTGTTATTTATTCCCCATTTCTTACATAAGTATAGCGCATTAATGTTTAAAACTGCTTTTGAAAGCAAAGTGAATAGTTTTCAAGCAATAAAAGCACCAGCAAGTGTAGTTTATTGGTTTGTTTCATAACACAAATTCTGAAAAGACTTATTGAGCAAGATGTTTTTTATGTTCATGCAAATTTGATTATGTAAATGAAGAAAGCATACCATATATGCAAAGTCATAATACTTTTTCCAGGTTTATTTATTGCAGCCACTATATATAAAGCGATATATGGAATATATGTATAATGGCCAAGTGCGGCGGCCAGCCTGTTCAATCCTACATAAATACATATGTATATAAAAATAAATCTGAAAACGTGACCGGCCAAAGGTTACCATTTAACGGAAAACTCTTTACTAGTTCTTTCCAGCCACTTTGCTTGACAACAACAACCCACAAATCGAATTAAAGTTACGTAATAAGAAAACATCTATGTTATGAAAATCCTTAACTTGATTAGTCGGTCCACATTTAGATATCACCAACCAACAGAAATTCCTATGATCATCCGTATCTCACCATTACCATATCAACGGGTGTATTATTACATACGTGGTTGAAAATCAGGCAATAAGTTTTTCGGAGTCAGGCTTTTTGACAGCTGTTTTTGTGTACACTCAGTTTGGTTTGCCATTTGATAATCAGCAGACATACTCCGGAACAACTTTTGGAAATTATGCAAATTTATTACTAAAATAACAGAACATAATCGCCCAACAGATTCGGTAATTCGAATAACCATGGTTGGGTTTCGAAGACGGCAAATGGCGAACGAAGACTCTATTATTGAATTCGTATCAAATTAACTCTTTAGTTAGTTAATTGACAGTCTCACTGTTAAATGTTAGCAACATATGTAAGTTCGTAGCACCAATCTTATCTCATCGTCCTTTTGAAATCATATTACAGTATCTTCACACTTTAATTACAGATGTATGGAATCAAAAAGTGGGCAGTTATTTGCCTCTAGTGATCATAACAGACGCGTACTTTGGCCTTTTCTTCAGTTAAAAAAAATGTCCTTCGAAATAAAATGTTGAGTTTTTCAAAAAACGATAAGTACTCTTCTGCGGAAATCACGGAAAACAATGAAATGCAGCCTCTTTCTGAGAAGTGATCATCCAGATCAGATCAGATCAGATAGCAGAGCAGCAATACTAGCCATGAACTCATTAACACTGTGTTCTGGGTTGATCAAGGAGTGTCTAACCTCGTTATCAATAGCCTCGAGTGTATTGGTGAAAAGACTGGCTGCTATATATATTTCTGGACTAGGCAACACTAAGTGTTGCCAGGTGCAATCTGACATTTCATTGGAAAGTTTGACATTTTTTAGCATAACATCACTCAGAACGTTTTGTCATTTAATCGTGAATTGTTTTATTTACAGGGAATTAAAAAATTCCTCTCGGCCAAAAAATGGAATTAACTCGTGAACATTTTCGTGCGATCATTTTTCACAACTTTCGACGTGGATTATCACGACAAGAGTGCATCGATGAACTAAAATCTTTGTATGGCTATGAAGCACCATTCTATAGCACTGTGAAAAACTATTACAACGAATTCGATCGTGGCCTACGCTCGCTCAAAGACGAATTCCGTGAAGGTCGTCCAAAAACAGCCGTTGTGCCAGAAAACATCGATGCCGTACGTGAACTGATAATGCAAGACCGTCATGTAACATACCTTCAGATAGGAGCATGCCTATGCATTTCTCCCACCAGCATACATTCGATATTGCATGAACACCTGGCCGTAAAAAAGGTTTGTTCTTGTTGGATCCCGCACAATTGGACCCGTGTGGGTCTTCCAAGACGAGCCAAATCCAACGAAAGTTGTTCGTGGAAGAAGCACTTCGAAGCAAATGGTCGCCTGTTTCTTCGGCAAAACTGGTCATGTGGCGACTGTTCCGCTTGAGCAACGTAGGACGGTCAATTCTGAGTGGTACACTACCATTTGTTTGCCTGAAGTCTTCGGAGAAATTCGAAAAACGAACAAGAGAAGACGAATCATAGTGCCCCATGACAATGCGAGCTCTCACACATCGGCTCAAACCAGCGCCTTTTTGACCGGCCAAAACGTCGAATTGATGGGTCATCCGCCGTACAACCCTGACTTGGGTGACTTCTTTTTATTCCCACACATCAAGAAAAAAATGCGTGGTCAACGATTTTCGTCGCTAGAAGATGCTGTTGAAGCATTCAAAAACCATGTTTTGGAGGTGTCTCAATCGGAGTGGAAAAAGTGCTTCAAAAATTGGTTTGAGCGCATGCAAAAGTGTATAAATCTTGATGGAGAATATTTTGAAAAACAATAAAACCATTTTCGTTGATAAATATTGCTATTTTTATTATTAGGCCAGAAATATATATAGCAGCCCTCGAAAGTGCCAGGCCACACTGAAATCGCAGGAAATTCTAAAGCTAACAAGCTAGCAAGGAATGGCACCCTAGAACCGCTATCGGTAGAATAGGAGCGTGTCGGTGCTCTCGTATCCTCTTGTGCTCTACTACTAGATAACTGGGCTCCGCCGAAGCAATAGCTGTGTGGAAGAAAATGAGGTGAAAACAACTCAATACTTTCTTCTTGACTGTCCTGCATTTGGGGGGTCAAGTCCTAAACACTTGCGAGCTCATATCTTCAGACAATCCACCGAACTAGTGGGAGTGGAAATTAAACGCCTAATTTCACGCCTAAAAGATTTCAGAGGTTTTTTATACCATATAACGCTTTTGCATTGTCGAGTAGTAAATTCACTATGCGTATAAAACATCTAAAAATGCCCAGCTAGCCATTATTAATATTTCTTCGTTGCATCCACATGACAAGTTCATTATATTGATGCCACTTGTACCGAATATGAAAATGAAATTATTTATATTTTAGTCTCTAAGGCCAGAACTTAATACCAGAGCACAGCAAAAGTTTGAAGAAATTGTTAGTACAAAGAATCCGTCAATTGAGTTACGTGGAGGAGTCTTCTATAGCAAGATGTGCTTGGAAGTGACTACAACTATATGAGAGACATCACAATGAAATCCAACTTTGTTGAAGCTGAGGTTCGGTAAGAGAGCTGAATATGTTACGGATATCTAAGTTTTTCAAATGCATATTGTTAAATGCTTTTCCTTAAACGTAAAAAATATTTAACAATTCTCAAATATTTATATATTTATGAATATCGTCACTTAAATTCAAGTTAACGTAACATCACTTTTCATAAGTTTACCGGCGAAGGAAAAACGATTTAATAGAAGCCACCAATATTGAAAGAAAATTTGGGTTTTGGTTATAAAACGGTTATATATTGGTTATATTTGAGAGCGGAAACTTGAGATTTTACGATATTACAAATATAATATGATCGTACAATAAAAAACTCAATTTCGACTTTTTGATAGTTTGTTGTTTTGCTTTTCTAGTGACGATATGTACATATACATATGTACAAGGGCTTGCGACCATCATGATGATTACATACTAGTTACAAATGTTTATGATCATATTTTACACTGTTCGATAAATATTAATGATTTCAAAACTAACTGTAAAAATCGATTAAAACAGTTCGTTCCGTTGCCAACAATGCATGCAACATGAAACCGCAACCAAAATCATAAAATTATTGTATCAGCAACGTCTGCCGCATTGGCAGGCTGGCAAATACATACATACATACATATGTATACATACATTGTGTAAAACAAACTCGTCTAGTATTGTGTAATAAGTATTTATGTTGTGGTTTATTTACAGTCACACTCACAAATGAAAACTCGCAAACAAACAGCTCGACTGCATTGAAATGTTGCAAGATATGAAAAAGTAATTGAAAGCTATAATAAAAAAATTCAAGTAGATTCAAATAAAAATTTATTATATATCAAATATCTCCCGTCCGCCTTTTTGTCTTTTGAACTTCGCGGCTATGTATAAGGCGCTACAGAGCTCGTATCTGGCAATACATCTCTGAAAGGTCTTGACATAACCTACAAAACGACGCTATGCATGATTAGTTTGGATATTGCGTTCAACAGTTATAGACGTGTAAACATTGAGTTCACTACATAACGCCAAAATTTGCGCTATTTTAAAGTTGTCCTTCGTTAAAGGCAAATCCGCTAGAGAAACCGTCCGTGAGACTAATGGTGTTTTGGGAGATGGTACTCTATTACTTCGAACTGCGGAGGAATGGTTTCGACGATTAAGAGCGAATGATAGCGACACTATAAATAAGCCAGTCGGCGGAAGACCTGTGACGAAAAATACCGATCAAATCAGGGAAAACATCGAGTTAGACCGGCATGTGGCATCTTGTGACATCACCCAGAAGATGGGAGTTAGTCACCAAACCATTTTAAATCATCTACAGAAGATTGGATACACAAAAAAGCTTGATGTTTGGCTGCCGCATGATTTGACGCAAAAAACCTTCTGGACCGAATCAACGCCTGCAATATGCTACTAAAACGGAATGAACGCGACCCATTTTTGAAGCGTATGGTGACTGGCGATGATAAAAAGATCACACACGACAATATCAAGCGAAAACGGTCGTGGTCGAAGGCCGGTGAATCGTCCCAAACAGTGGCCAAGCCGGGATTGATGGCCAGGAAGGTTTTGCTGTGTGTTTGGTGAGATTGGAAAGAAATCATCCACTATGGGCTGCTCCCATGCGGTCAGACGCTTAATTCTACCATCTACTGAGAACAACTGGACAGCTTGAAGCAGGCGATCGACCAGAAGCGTCCAGAATTGGCCATCCAGAAGGGTGTGATGTTCCACCAAGACAACGCCAGACCACACACTTCGTTGATGACTCATCAGAAACTACGGAAGCTCGGATGGGAGGTTTTATCGCATTCACCATATAGCCCGGACATAGTGCCAAGTGATTACCACCTGTTCCTCCCCATGGCGAACGCCCTTGTTGGTGTAAAGTTGAACTCAAAAGAGGCTTGTGAAAAGTGGCTGTCCGAATTCTTCGCAAATAAGGAGGGGTTCTTCTACGAGGAGGATATTATGAATTTGCCATATTTGAACTAAATCCGAACACTTTTTATTAAGCATTGAATAAAGAGCAAAAAAGCGGAAGGAAGATATTTGACAACCTTATATTTATTAATATAGCATATTTCAAAAAATTTTGCTAATTTTTTATAATACAAGTAGTACTGGATCAAAAGGATAATAATCATTGGAAGAGGAAGAGAATATAACGAGAACTAAAGTAAAGTATTGTTTACTACGCTATACAAGTATAACGAATACTAACTAACGGTTTATTTAGCTGCTACTACGAAGCAAAAATAGATGTAATACAAAAGCAGTTTTGAGTAATTTCGTGGAGACTTTTCTAAAGTAACTTATCATAGTTATATACATTTTTTTCAGTTAAAAATTAGAGATCTCAGCGCAAAAAAACCTACCAATTTTTTTAAGCAGATATTTTGATGAGATAATTTATCGTTGAAAATTTAGGTTTCTTTACGATACTAAATGAAAAATAAGGAAAAAAATAATAACTTGTTTGAAAAATAAAAATGTTAGTTCACACGAAGTTTCGTAAAAGAAGTTTTTATGTAAAAAAAAAAAAACAAAAAAAAACTTGAAAGATTCTATTCATCACATAAGTTTTAAGCTTATGTGATAAAGGTGTTCATACAAAAGTTGTAGACCTTTTTTTTAATTTTAAAGTTGTGTGATAAGGATGTTCATACAAAAGTTGTAGATCTTTTCTTCCATAGGACTTATATTTTTGCCAGAAAGCGTAGATGTGTGTATGTATGTGGCATACATATGTGCGTGCACTTCTTGACAACTGCAAATTTTTAGTTATTATACATATAATTACACATATTTAGGAATTATCAAGGTTGACCACAGCGTATGAGTGACCAACGTATGACATCAACATAAAAAACTGGTGTGATGGGAGAAACACAGTTTTGATAAGTAATATCTCTTTAAAACATTTAATTATGAGATACTAATACAATTATATAGTTTTGTTTTTTCGGAAAAGTAATATAGTTAGTTCAGGGGAAATTTGTAAGCTTTTCATAAGAACCTAAAATTTTATACATCCATACGTTTTCATAAAATGTTCAACACTTTAGCAAAGCAAGGCACTATACTTTAGCAAACAATTTACTAAATTTTCTAATTACTCACTACAGTAGCGAACAAAGTTTGACGAGTCGAAATTTTTTGCGTGGGTGCGGTTCGCATAGACATACCCGCCATTTATCTTATTCCTAACGCTATCTTTTCGCAATCGCATTGCTTATGAAATCCAAAACCGAAATGAACATATACCCGACAAGTCAAAACTCTAGTCAACTTTACCACAAATCATAAGTCATGCGATGACTGCCACCGCACCGCAGCAGCGGCTGTCATGTCAGACATACTTGACGCTTTCGCATACCGAAATCAGCGCAATTCATTCACAATCGTTCGTTTTCCCAAAAACGCCCTCCATTTAACAATTGCCACAGTGATCAGCATCACTATTTGCCACGGCTATCGGCAACTGCAACAACGCTGTGGCGGCTGTCAGCGTCGCTGAGGATCATCGAACTTTCACTCGTCCGTCCGGCGAGGCTTTTGTGTGCGCATAAAATGCAATAAAACAGCAATTTGCGCACGTAAACATCAAACAAAACACCAACGAAATTGCTATTTAAACAACAACAACAGCAAAACCAATGCAACACCCCAAACCAACACACACACACACATATATGCATTTTTTCAGCGCAATAAAATGTGAACTAGTGCAAATGTTAATTTTTATATGCTGTGTTGCCACAACATAAGCACACATACATACAAATATGAGTATGTATATTGCATACGCATATGCGTCCGCTTGCATTATGGCAAAAGTGGCATGCCGCAAGCATATGTACATATGTAAATGCGCCACTTACCGATTATCCGCATAGCGCATATGAGAGTGTATGTGAGTGTGATGTGCTGCACGCTGCCCAACTTTGGCTGATAGTCAATTTCGTTGCGCCTCTTTGCGTGTGCATTCGCTGCTCAATTACCTATGAACGCACAGTTATAGAAAGAAGCGGGGGGGGGGCCAAATCGCATATGCAACGTCAGCTGGGTTGCTACACATACGTATGTGTTGTTTCTGTTTTGGGAAATTGTTATTTTGATATTTTTGTGTTGCTCGCTTTTTGTGGCGATTGCTGCAACCACATGAGTTGCCACAACGCATCAACAAACATATTATGGCATACGCATATGTATGTTTATATCTATTTATTTATGCTTAGAGCTTTTGTTTTGCATGTATTTGCTACTACACTCTAATTATACCCTACATAGGGTATATTAAGTTTGCCACAAGGTATGTAACACCCGGCAGGAAACTTCGGAGACCTTGTAGATGCTTTCCAAAGTAAACAGGACTCAAAAAACAAACAGAACAAATGGTTTTTTCGGCAAAATCAATTTTTTTATTCAAAGTAGTCTCCTTCTGCAGTTTTTACAGTTTTTTGCACGGTCCAACAGCATGTCGAACGAGTGTTTTAGCTCGTTGGCCGGGATGACCGCCAGTATGCGGGTGCAAGCCTTTTGAATGACCTCTACGTCTGCATAACGCTTTCCTTTCATGGGCAAATGTATTTTTCCGAAAAGAAAGAAGTCGCACGGTGCCATATCGGGTGAACTCGGAAGTGGTTAATGGTTAAAATATGATTTTTGGCCAAATAATATCGCAGTTTTGAAGATATTCAATACCATTTCCATGAATTTCAAAGATGTTTTAGGCTGATTTTGGGTGAATTCACGCACAGTTTCGATGGAATTTCCTGTGACCACTCATTTTGATTGGCCCACATGTTGATCGTCGTTTATGTCCTCACGACCACTTTGAAAACGTTGAAACCACTCGTTCACTCTGCTGTGGATTAGGCAATCATCGCCATAGACTTGTTTCAGCAATTGAAACGTTTCGGTAAAGTTCCAAACAAAATTTTATGTTGGCTCTTTGTTCGAAGCTCATTTTCGCACCAATAACATAAACATATTGACACTTAAAACGCAATAACTATACTTCCAATCTATGAAATGTCATGAATTCTCACTGGACAATCGATAAAGATGACGAATCTAACGCACCAGTCGACATATAGCCATAGACGATGGCGCCAACAGGTGGCGCTAGATTTAAAAAGTCCTGTTTATTTTGGAACGTACCTTGTATATACACATATACATGTATATAAATGAGGATTGCAACGCGACCTTAGGTCTATTGTGCCCTTTCTTAAGCCACGACAACCCACCTAGCCCCAGCATATTGATGAATTGCAATATACTGCTAGGTGCTAGTAAGGCACCCTTTTGGAAACATGAATCCAAGGGTCTTTTTAAAGGGGTCTTTATCCTGCTTATTTATCCTGCTTCTTTCTACTGCTATGCAGTTAAGCAGGTGTTCTGAAGTTTCAGCTTCCCTGCAAACCAGCAAATCGCACAAGAAGCTAAGCCCATGTCATACAAGTATCCCTAGGGAGGTTGAATACATATTTAAACCTGCTAAGGTTATAACCTTGTGCCTACTCCTTCTTCCTTGCCGAGAAGCTCCTTTATGGTATAAAGACCCGTCGCAATTGGTTCAGATCTTAGCATGTTAGTGGATGCTGCAGAGCGGTACAAGCTCATCAGCCAGTTCATTTCCGACTATACCTTTGTGACCGGACACTCAGATGAGGAGCGCTGGGTTATGTTCCGATAGACCGTTCAGCTGTTCTCTACACTTCGGCACAAATAGCGATTTGATCTCGTAAGCAGAGATTGCTTTAAGTACCGCTTGACTCAGCTGAGCCGATTTATCCATATCCGTCCGTCCGTCTATCCGTCCGTTATATTCGAAAAGATTGTTGAAATCGGATCATTATGGCATATAGCTGTCACACAAAACTACCGATCAAAAACAATTTCTAGTAAGGAACACTTTTTCAGTTGGCGAGATATCTTAACGATATTTAGCATAGATTATTGCTCAAGCCAACTTTATAATATCTGAAGTAATTTTCTAGCAGAGACTACTATAGCATATAGCTATCATACAAACTGAATTACCAAAATCAGGTCTTTGTATGAAAAGTGTTTTATTTGTGAAAGGTATTATAGCTTCGACGCAACCGAAGTTAACGTTTCTTCTTGTTTTCCATTGCGTTCACTACGTTTGTTGGTTTGGAAGCGCATATGTTGTAACATGCGTACATTTGTATGTCCTTATAATGTATTTGTTTAAATGGTTTCATGTGCATTATTCATAATTTTTGTTAAAATCAGCAGGCTCATATAATAATTATACCATCAGACATTAAATATAAATATATATAATTAAAATTTAGTAGAATCATTTCATTCAAAGTGAACTTGCCTTAAAATTAAATTTTTGTATATAATCGGTATGAATTTTTATTAGTAATAACTTATATTAACATTGAACAAGTAAAATGCATCTTTATTGAGCAGACACTCGAAGAAAAGTAAAATGACAAACATCTGGTTAATACTATGTGGAGATTCGTTAACTAAAGGTGTGCGTATTAGAACAAGATCTATTTTTTATTACTATATGTATGACTGTTACTTTGGTTTCGATAGGCACCATGGGTCCGGTTTTGGCTATAAAGTCGTCTTTAAACGTAAAATAAATCTTGGCTGGCTTGATTAATTTTAAGTACATAATACCGATTTATGTTTCATAAGACGACGATGTAAATTACAAATTGCGTAATAATGTTCCCAGGAGGTATTTCGACTTCTAATGAAAACCTACACTCTGTTGTTCCCTTTTTAGTTCTTCCATCGTCACCTAAACATCTATAATCTTTTTAGAGTTACCTGCAATTGTAATTGAACGCACTAAAGCTTACTCTTCCAACAAACTCTCC
Source organism: Bactrocera zonata (assembly GCA_037783105.1). Lineage (NCBI taxonomy): Eukaryota > Metazoa > Arthropoda > Insecta > Diptera > Tephritidae > Bactrocera > Bactrocera zonata. The sequence goes on along the minus strand of JBAWJQ010000690.1, from coordinate 55,163 downwards.
CTTAGTATTACAAGTGAGAAAGTGACAATATGATTCCACCTCGCTGCTGCTGCAGGAGCTTTAGCAAAGAGCGTTCGAAAAAATGTTTAGCCACACAGCGTGGAAACCTATATGACAGTATCCACTCAGAACACCTACAATTGCGGAGATATTGACTTTGCTAAGAAGGTTCTCACAGTCACAAAGTTTCTGTTGAACCCACCAGAGGTCCATAAGTCCAGTACTAAAACAGAAGAGGACAACAGAAAATCGTTTACCTCCCAATCGGATGAAATTGAGGTAAGGAACAGTCCCCAGCACTTGAGGCATCTCCAAAACATACCTCTTGAATGCATCAATTACCTGAAGGGTGTCGATCAACGTTGACCTCTTAGTTTATTGTTTACGAACGGGAATAAGAAAAGTCTTGCGGTGCACAGTCAGGTTCCAGAAGCTGTGTGAGAGGTAGAATTGTCGTGGTGAAGGGTGATCCGTCTTTGGCGAGTGGTTTTTCTGATTTCTTGAAAGGCACCTGACAAATAAATTGATCTATACCATTCAAAAGTTACTGCTCAGAATTGTTACAGTGGTATAGCTGCGACATGTCCAGTTTCTTCAAAAAGCAGGTAACCATTTGATTGGAAGTGTTTTGTAGTATTTTCGGGCCATGTAAATCTGCGATTCATCACTTGTCACGATGTCTTAGACGTCATACCATCGATAAACACTGCTCCTTGACGGAGGTTTATCCCCAAAATTGAATTAACATAAAAGGCAATATTTGTAAAAAAAAAAAAGTCACCACGCCTCTTTTTAACGGATTCGCCTTACCCACAAATTCCTCACAGATGTGTGAGACGAGAAGGAACCACCAGTAAAAAGTTCTGCGATGCCGTAGTCTAAATTATAAGCAATGAAATCGAAGCAGTAAAGAATTTCAGTTTGCGTCTGTCCAGGTCCCTTCATATTAAAAGCTTTCCAAAGTTTAATAGCAGCCATCGCCGTCAAGCACCTTCTTCTTCTTCTTAATTGGCGTTGACACCGCTCACGCGATTATAGCCGAGTCAACAACAGCGCGCCAGTCGTTTCTTCTTTTCGCTACGTGGCGCCAATTGGATATCCCAAGCGAAGCCAGGTCCTTCTCCACTTGGTCCTTCCAACGGAGTGGAGGTCTTCCTCTTTCAGAGCTGGAGTGTTTTCGTCCATCCGGGCAACATTATCTAGCCAGCTTAGCCGCTGTCTTTTAATTCGCTGAACTATGTCAATGTCTTCGAACATCTCGTACAGCTCATCGTTCCATCGAATGCGATATTCGCCGTGGCCAACGCGCAAAGGACCATAAATCTTTCGCAGAACCTTTCTCTCGAAAACTCTTAAGGTCGACTCATTGGTTGTTGTCATCGTCCAAGCCTGTGCACCTTATAGCAGGACGGGAATTATGAGCGACTTATAGAGTTTGGTTTTTGTTCGTCGAGAGAGGACTTTACTTTTCAATTGCCTACTCAGTCCGAAGTAGCACCTGTTGGCAAGAGTAATCCTGCGTTGGATTTCCAGGATGACGCCAAGCACCTACCAGCTACAATATATGATATCATACATTTCTTTGATTGATTTGATCAGACTTGGAATTGAACATGGCGCCCCGCATACCTCTAGTTCCCACCTCTCACCATTACACTACAACAGCTGCTGATTTTTGACGTCCCTTTTCTAAACTAAAGCTGACTACTTAAAAAGAAAGAGATTTCGAAAGCTCTCTTCAACACCGGTAAAGTTGAGTTCGAAGGCAGATTGTACTTTGTCAAAAATTACTAAAAGTCCACTTATGCTCTTACTACATATGATCACACCTTATCAGCAATAAGATAATTAGTTCCTCTAACGGCGGCTTGCCCTTCCCCCATCTACATACGATAAAGCTGTATCTGGCAAATCAACTGCATTCACTTAGCCATAAAAAAGCGAAATTTATTTGTTTACATGCGACTCGGCACTTGCCATAACAGAAATAGAATTTCACCTTAATTGAGAATTTCCTGGTTATTCAACTCTGGGCAAGCGCTGGCGAACGGTGCGAACGGAGCGCACAGCTGCTCCAACTTTCAACGGTTCCAATGTGCGAAACGCTACGATTAACGTAGGCAAAGTATGGCACAAACACACAGACACATATACATGTGTGTGCGTATGGTGTACCTGTGTCAGCAAGATCACTTGATCAAATGTGTTTGTATATGTGTGTGTGCGTGTGCGTGTTCTGCTCGGTTACGCAGATTTGCATGCTAATTCCGAATCGACTTCCCGATTCGCATTCAATTCATGTTTGCGGCAAAATAAATATCTCCAACGGCAAATAGAAATGTAAAATTAATCGATTCGCGCATACAAACAGACAAACAAACAAATGTAATTGCTGCAGAAGTGAATGAGATCGTTGAAGTCGGATTGGTGAAATGCCCAGCCGCCTTGTGGGTATTTTGAAAATGTACTACACCCTTTGATTTCAACACTAATTGAAATTTATTTTCGCTCATCGCCATGTCGGCCGGCCGGCATGGGCGCAAATGGAAAGGCGTGAATGCTGTGAATATTTAAGTACAAGTATTAAGTAAGTATATAACTATATGTGTCTGTATGTGTGTGTTGCATGAGTACTTTTATTTTCGCAATTAACTTCGCCTTCCTCATTCTGCAAAGGGCATTGCATGCTGACATTCTGCACACTGTCTACCCGCATGTATGTATACATGCATGTGTGTCCACATACATGCTGGCAGCCAGTGGAAGCACACCCAATTTACCGCTAAATGTACGAGCTGAAGCAACAAAGTTGGACGCGCAAGTCAGCTAGAATGAAAAGTCAAGTCACCTGCCGCAAACTAGTGATTGTCATTACAAACGAAATATATACATATAAAGATACCAACGAAAATCCACATTGCGTCTAAGGTCATGTGCGGCCAGCGCAACGATGCGGCAAGTGTTGCAAGTTCAACGGCAGCACAGCGGTGGTGATCTTTCGCGATCGCTAAGTGAAATACGAGTATGTGACGCTTGGAGAGTTTGTGTCAATCTATGTGTGGGTATACACTTGTATTTTATATCTTCACCACTCTGCAGTAGAATGCAGTGTGTTAGAACCAACGCTTTCGAATACAACATTGTTTTTTCTTCGAACTTCAAACAGTTAGTTAAACTGTCGACTTTTACTATATAAATCAAAGTTCGTAATATAGACCATGACTTGGTGAATCGCTATGCAAAAGTAATATGGAGTAAAGTTGAGTTCAGCGCGATATATTCGCACTAAAGGTGTGGGCAGTTTTATTTGCTTGGTTATAGATGAGATAAGCTAAAACTCCTTCTTAGCAGTTATGGTAAATAATCCCTTTCATATCATAAAATAATGATATGAGGAAAGGTTATAGGGTTGCTGGCAGACAATCAGATGACTTCAGCACCAATTCGTACAAACTTCATTCGTGTCCAATCTCATCATCTCAGCAGAAAAATCAAGCAATGCTAACGAGAGTATGAGGATGTTTTAGAGAACCATGAAAAGTATTTTCAGGCAATTTGACTTAAGATATCTCAAATAGAAACGCTCTAGAAACGGTATATGGACGCTATATCGGACGCTGATTGCTTCTCATCTGGGTAACCAGTCACATAGGTATAGAAAAAAATTAAAAGATAGATGATTTGACCTGGTCGATTACAGCTTGGACCACAATCCTCTAAAGTTACCCTAATCATCCATCTTCTACAAAGGTTTTAATGTACTCTAAAGGAACTTTATGTCTTGGAACACTAGCAGCAAAGGGAATATTACAATGATATTTTGGGGTCGTTTTGATGGCAGATAGACCAAAAAGCTTGCGTTTTTATAGAAGGTACAATACATTTTTGAGGGTCATCGCTGATCTATCTAAGAAGATCATGTAATGATTTCAAACCAATCGGTCCAGCCATTTCGAAGAAAATTTCCTCAGCACTGAAAACAGCGTTTTGTTAAAGTAAAACCAATTATGCTAATTTATAATAGTATAATTGAAGAGTTCCCGGCTAAAACCCGATTAAATCCATATAAGTTTTAATTAGACCTAACCTTAAAAATACGCGTGTCTAAATTTGATAGCCGATGGATAATTAGATTGTAAATTATATCATTTTGAGTGAAGCAACGTTTTCAAGCGTAACAAGTCCGAGCTGTTCCGTGATATGTGGCAATGAATGAAACATAGCTCCATCATTTCACTCCGAAGTCCAATCGGCAGTCATATGAGGAGAGTACACACTATGAACCAGCTCCACAACGTGGAAAAACACAGTTAGCTGACAAAGTTAACTGGTGTGTATTTTGGGATGCCTATGGTAAAACTTTAATTCACCTTGAAAAAGGAAATATCATCAAAATTACCGAAAAACCGCCGCATTGGAGGAAGAAGAAAGTAATGTTTCGCCAATACAATGCAGCGTGTCACAAGTCAGTGAAAACTATAGCAAAAGCCCATGGCTTCGATTTACTTCCTCATCTACTGCGTTATTTAGATCTGGCCCTCAGAGATTATATCCTGTTCTCAGATCTCAAAATAATGCTCTTTGTGACGATATTTTCGGCAAATGAGGAGGTGATTGCCGAAAATGCAAAATTGCCCTCTTTTAAAGCAAAGGGCAAATCGTACTACAAAATGAGTATGGAAAAGTCGCTATAATCAGTGTATTGCTCTTGAAAATACGCTTTACTATGGTAGGTCGAGGACTTTTCAGTTGACCTGTTAACTTTTTCAGGGTCATGAGAATTTGGAATGCAATTTTGAGTGTTTTCTGGTTATTTGCACTTACTTCATGGACCTGAAGCCAGCTAGCGTTTCTGCAATAAAGACTACAGCCACTTTTTCGAACTCATTAACCACATATTCAGTTTATATTTTCACATAGCATATTGCAGGTAATATCTTATAATTATCGGGATGGGAATGATTTCATATTTGCTGAAAACAAGGTTCTTGAGGTTGATCGTCTTGATCTTTCATTAGTTGAATGAATAAAAAATTATGTTTATGATGTCATCTGAGCAAAATCAGTGAAAACTTGATGAAACTTGATATACGCAGTCCTAAGTATACAAGATTGTTCCGAAATATCTAAATAACTGTGTAATCAATTGACACTAAATTTTGGCAATTTGGGAATTTAAAAGTTTTCAAATTTTATCATAACTCCAATATATGTGGCTTAAGGGGGTATTCTAGACAAGAAATCGAATTTTGGGCAGTTTTTTGAATTTTATTTAAACAATTTTTACTATCCATTTTTATGGTGTTTTTATTGATATCTTAAGAATGCAGAAAAAAAAATTTTACAAAAAAATATTAAAAATTAAAATAATTAGAGGGGGGGTGAGACAGGTGTAAAAAAATGGCGCATTATGGTGACATTGATCCTAACTCCCCTGGTGGTTTGAAAAAAAATCAAAAGAAATTCTTAATCAGTAAGGATGCTGTTATAGTCCGGGAACACGAAAATTTTTTTTTTTTTAAATGGCGACTGCCTGAAAATAAAAATCATTTTTACGCTTTTTTTTTGAAATTCCTGAATTTTTTTTTTTTAAATATTTAAAACAAAAATTTTGACACGATGCTAGTAGGAACGATAAAGGATTATATAAAGAAGGTTGACACAAAATTTCAAGTAAATCGGTTGTATATAATGCCGGTACCGTATGGAAAAAAGTAGTTTCGAGAAAAACGCGTTTAAAAAAGTGAGTCTACCTACCTATCGGGCTAGGTACTGCGTCACTAAGGTAACTGTCGCCCTTAAAATAATTTTAATTTTTAAAAATCGTTTGGAGGATATGTTCTTAAGTGTCTAAACCTTAAATATATGAAAAAAAAGAAAAATCGAATTTTTCAAAATTCTAGAGTAGAATACCCCCTTAAGAATTCCAAATGCAACAATGTTTCCACGATTCAAGTGTTTGATAGATAATACAAATCAAACTAAAATTTCATTGGTTTTCTATAAGATTTCTTGCGACTATTAAGTGTGTAGGTAGATAACTTTTCATAGTTATCGATTACGCAATTCTTTGTTGAAATATACAGTGGTTTAACATTTCTTGGCAAGAAGTGACCTTTGCTTCGACTTAAAACTTTTTATATTGTTGACTAAAAGAAATAAATTCAGGAAGTATAGTTTTCTACTAAAAGCTCAATTTAAATATATATATATATATTACTAATTAAATATTAATCTTAGAACATTAATTTGATTAACTAAGTACTGAAGTTAATCCGCTGTTGTATCATTCAAGTAGATTACAACATAAGTCGCTAAGACATCAGTGGGTGTCGCATTACATTCGAAAAAGCATATATGAACATATACACATATTCCTAAATCTCAGCTTGCTCATAAAATGCATAATTCAAACAAGTGCTTAGCTGTTTTTTTTTTTATTTTATATAATTATTATAGTTATTTCGCAGCTAAACACGATCGAATGTATAGAATGCATGCGCTGGTGGCATCATAAAAATGCTGGTGAGTTGCGATAGGAAATTCCGCACTTTAAATAAGACAAAGAAAAATTTACATAAACTTGGCATAAAAACAGCGAAGAACTAATATAAACATCAATAAGCTGCCGATAAAGGTCGCGAGGCTATGCGGACGGACGAGAACAAAATAAACGCCGCATAAAATGCCCATGTGTACGTACATATGTATGGGAGTGTTTTTGAACGTGTGTGTAAATTAGTGCAGACAAGTAAGTTTATTGCTTCGACATGCGAATTAAGGAGAAATAAGCTGATTTCTGCATTGTGCCTGCAATGCTAATAAATGCAAGAATTTTTCATTATAGCAAACTAATCAAAGCATTTTAACGCTGCAAGAAAATCCAAAGCGCTCATAAAGAAATCGAATGAGCATTCACTATGGCTTTGTGCTGATGGCATTGATGTTGAGTTCTAAATGAAAACGGAATAATAGAATAAGCATTGATGAGTTACAAATGTAAATTGGAATTGGTAAGGTGGGGTGAAAGTTTGACGGGATGGAATTCAGTACAACTCCATAATTATTAAATGAACTCTAAACTAAATATAAGAGATCATAAAATGTTTTGAAACATTTACCATAATGTTGAGCGTTTTAGATATGCTCGTCAGCTATTTGTGGCTTCGGAATTTTTATTATCCAAAACTTGGAAAAAATTAAGGGACAATTGGATGATGTGTTAAGCTGTCATATGGCAGAAATGAACTGGAAGACTAACATTTATCATTAAATTTATTTCTTTCTTGATTATAAAAATTTTGATAACCCGGTAAGAAGTTCCTCCCCATGAGAAAGAGAGGAAGAGATCAGAATCTTACTTAAAATAAGAGCAAGGCATGGAAATTAGAGATGGTGTATGATGCTACCCTATTATGGTGGATATGAAATCTTAATGGATCTTAAAAACATACATATATATTTTATTAGTTATATTCATTGAGATCTCTGCCTGTATTGTATTCCATATTTAAAATGCCTTCTTCAAGAATTATATTAATTATTTTCTTGGAATGACGCTCGAAAACGCAAGGTTGTACCGAACTGTCCAATTCGTAAACTTTATACCTATGTATATTATATCTTTATTATCATCTCTGCTGGTTGCATGACAGAGCACCTTAATCGACCAGTGAAAGGAAATTGACAAATATGGGGTATTCATTAAAATCGTAGATTGTCAATGACAATTATTCCCAAGCTCACATTAAAATAATCATTATACGCTTGTCTGTCTGAAGTACAAAATATACATTCGGCGATTTTTGTGACAAGTGAAATTATTCAACAAAGAAGTACCGTTAAATTTTGTGCGCGGAATAAAATTTCAGGATATTGAAAAAGGCCTTCGGTGACAATTGTTTGTCGCGAGCAAGTGTTTTTGCTTGGTATAAATTATTCAAAAAGAGTCGAGAACGCGTTGATGACGAACCACGTCCAGGACAGCCATCAGGAACAACAAAATGAAGAAATTGGTGCTTCATAAAAAACGATTAAAGGTCAGAGAACATACTAGCATCGTTGGAATGTCGGAAGGATCAGTGAAAACCATTTTGAAGGAACATTTTGCGCCTAAAAAAAGTAGAAAAACGAATAGTTTCAAAATCAATCAACTTTTTCGAGAAACAGCGTCGCGTTAACGTATGTGAAACAATGCTTTTCTACTACTAGGATGTCATGAAACGTAGAATTAGTAATTATGAGTCTTGCATATATGATTACGACCTGGAAAGAGACGATCAATCGGCCAATCCAGTCAAAGATGAGCCGAAACCGAAAAACCACGTCAAGGTTATGGACAGTATTCTTCGATTATCGATCATCAAGGAATACTGTTTGTGTGTTATGCGTCGCTTGCGCGAAGCTATTCAGAAAAAGAGGCCGGAATTTTGGTTTTTGCACTACGAAAATGCATCATCGCGTACTGTATTAATTCTTTGTGAGTTTTTCGTCAAATTTTTAACTAATATCTCAAAACGAACCGCCCTGGGGAAACCGTTTTGTGTCGATTGAAGACATTAAACGTAAATCGCTACGTGCATTGAAAGCTATTCCGAAAATTTACTTTAACAACTGTTTCAAGGATTGGAAAAAACGTTGACTCAGGTGTATCAGGGATAAAAGTAATTACTTTGGGGGGAACAACATAGATTTTTAAGAAATTAGTACTCGTACATGGCCTTTGGCTTTGGTTTCAGCAAAATGTGGCAACAGATCAACTGCAATGAATTATTGTGTATTGTTCGTTAAATATTTAGACAAAAAGTAGTATACAAAAGAGCTGACTATTTTAAATTCTGTGCTTGCGTAAAAGTACTTTTAACTTGGAGCATTTATGAAGTAATTTGAAAAATTTGGATTACGGCAGTGTAAGAATCATCGTAAATAAATAATTTAATTGTTCAACTTTGTACTTTCATAACAACTCATATCTCTAGTTTTGTAATCTTCATTTGAAGTGAGAATAGCGAGACGTTAGATGTTTTGCTATATCTTATTGAACTATACTTATAATTATGTATATATGTATACTTATTCTTTTTGACAGTTCAACAGCAGCAACTTTCAGTTTAACCAAACTTTTGTACCGTTAACATATTGCTCCTGGGTACAAGAAGCCGAAGAATCAGGTTATTAGCTGCCAGCTATTGTTCTACGCTTTCCTTGCAATAAAAATTTCATAAACCAGTAAAAAGTTTTAAGTGAGAAAACACCTGCCTTTAGCCACAACACTACACATACACAAACAAACACTTGTTTACGTACACATATGTATGCATGTGTCCATGGGATTACAGCGGCACGTTCTGCTTTCATCGATTGTTTTGTTTATGGGCAAAATAGAATTTATGAGCTTGCGCAAGCAAACGATAGAAAAGCAAAGAAAAAACGTGAAACTGAATAATCATAAAGTATAAGTAAACGGTGCAAAGGCAACGTAAGTGCATGGAAAAGCAATAAGAAATCTTTCGTAATTAGAAGCGCTTAATTTTGCTTACATAAAATTATGTACATACAAACATATGGGTTTATATTGGTGCGCAGATCAGACAGCGCAGCCGCAACAGTCGTAAGCTGCTGGGTATACATACATACATATATACATGTGTGTCTGTATGTGTGCCTCCGCATAAATGGGGCTATGTGCGGCATATTGAGCATGAAATTAGTAGTTTATGGACGTAATAAAGCGGCCTTGAACGCACGCAACACACATACATAACTACATATATATAAATATAGCAAATGCACAGAAAACGTGGCTTGACCATTTGAAAGGTATAATTGTGGATTTGCTAGTTTGCATTTACTTGCTCGCACACATATACGCATACACTCACACTCAACTATAAACACACACCATTTACGCTATTTGCTCAGAGTTAAATCATTAGAGTCTGTACTACTGCCTATTGGCGATTTTACAACGCACACACACACATATACTCGTATATCGCATTCGCCAGGCTTAAGAAATCCCCAACTGCGTTAAGCTGCAGGCAGCAATCTATGTGTGTATGTGTGGTCACTAAGGCTATGTTTTTAAGCTCTGATCAGCTGTTGGTTGGTTTTAAAGCGAGTTTTACTTGACCGCCTAATGCGCTACAGTTGCAGTTGCCACAAATGCTTTTTGTAGAAACACACATACATATATATAAAGACACATTCACACATACATATGTATATGTATAGTATAGTATGCATAATAAGCTTGTGTGTCGCCTTCAACACCTAGCCACCTATTCTAAGCCATAGTCATATATCTTCTGGCTTGGCTAGATTTGTATTTCTGCTGCAGATTTTGAGTTACGGCGGCTTTAATTCTATTTACGTGCGTTCAAGTTTCTATGTGTGACTTTGTATGCAACAATCTGTGTAATTATGTGTTTATGTAATTTTCATGGCTGTCGATTTTTCAATTAGATCATGTAACCGGTCGTTAAGGTTGATCTGAAATTGGTTTGCTACGCTACTTAAACGAGTATTAATCAAAACTTAATTGTTTGCAGCATTCTTAGATATTAAAAGAAAATTACGGATATTTGGAAACGACGAGTGTATGGATGTTGAAATTGCAAGATGTTAATGTGGCAAGTTTCTTAAAAAATATTCCTTTATTAAATATTATTTCATAAGGAAATTTGAGATACTACTTTTTCAAAGAAGTTTCTTGTAACATGACGTCTTAAGTCGTCGAAGCTGCATTTTAATTACTTTTCGTTGCTTCTTTTCTAATAATAACATTAATAATTCATTAGAATGTGACTGAGTGTAGAAATTGATCGATTTGCATATTAATAAATATTTAGTATAAAATAGAAGTTGCCCTTTCTAACAAGAAACATCAACTAATGATCAACACGCCAATCAACTAAAGGAATTGGTGCTTCATTAAAGACGATTAGCAGTCAGCGATCTTACTGCCATCGTTGGAATATCGGTAAGATCAGTGAAAACTATTTCGAAAGATCATTTAAGCCTAAGAAAAGTGAAAGCACGATTGCTTCCAAAATCACTAAATTTTTCGAAAATCAGCGGCAAGCTAACGTCTGTTAAATAATGCTAGCCGACCAACTGGATATCATAAAACATATTATTTCTGGCAATGAGTCTTGGATCTATGCTTGTGACGTGGAAACAGACGATCAATCGGCCGAGTATCCTGACAAAGCCGAAAAAATCACGTCAACCAGGTCAAAAATCTAGGCTATATTGACAGTTTTCTGCGATCAATGAGGTGTGGTGTACTCCGAATTCCTTTCGACCGGCCAAACTGTCAACAAGGAATACTACTTGAGTGTTATGTGTCGACTTTGAGGGGAACTGCATAGATTTTGAAGAATAAATTAAGAATTTAAAAATTATGAACGAAATCTTATTATTTTTTGTTCATAGTAGTATGTGGCCTTTGGGTAAAGTTTTCTCAACAAAATGTGGACCCATACTCGGTATGCGGGGGCTTGAATATTGTCACTCCGACTTTCAGAATTTTTAGTCATCAAGTAAACACGTCTTAAAGACACTATTTGTTCAAAGTTCAATTTTGATACATTAATTGGTGCTTGATTTGTATATTGGAAAGTTATCAGATTTCCTCCATCTTCACACTATATCATGGAAATATCAGTATAATATCTCGTACAGAATTGGTTTCAAATCGTTCTCTTATATGGGGTTTCGCCTAAATGTAGGCAGTACCATCAACATCGTCTAAGTTTGATATCGTCTCGTGCCATCTTGGGTGTAAAATTTTTGTATTTGCACATTTGTTTATAGATTTATCGCACTTTAGTAGTTTTTTAATAAAACCTTTATGTGATGATTGGTCGGGCTATTATCAGAATCAATTTTCACAAAGTTGGTAGGAAAGCTAAAATAATTTTTCTTATGCGAATTCGGTCATTATGGGTTGAATGGTTTAGGAGATATTTAAAAAAAAAAATTTTCAACCATAAATGTCCCGCCAGTGCATTTCGTTGCACTAAATAACAGCCGTTTTCTTATTGTGGAACTTAGTTATGGCATTACTTTTCGATTAGTGGCATTTTGTGAGTGCAGCAAAGGTAAGATTCTACCTATCTGCAGTACGAAGGATTGGTAGGGGTGTCAATTAACATGTGTATCAAGTTTCATAAAAATATATATTTTTGCTCAAGTTATCGCTTCGTTATAACGAAATTCCACTAATCTCGTCCAGTTTTTTATATGACGACCAATATTTTGAGTAAAATTCAACTTTTTTTAAACTCTACCATTTTGTCAACTTTTAATTTTTTTCGACCATAGGTCACTACGGACAATATATAAAAATGAGTTTTTTAGGTTCCATTCGTAGAAAACTGTTATCCCTGCAACAGTAAATGCTTTTTTTAGCGCGCCCAAAAGCAAATAATATATTTATTTTTTTTTTAATTTTAATGTGTATATATCCTTACAATAAGTATATTATATTAAAGCAATTGGTACAAGAGCTCTTTTATTTAATTCCCAAAAATTTCCTTTTTTAGGCCGACACACTAGCGCTTAAATTTAAGCATTAATTATTCATCCAAAAAATTCTAAATAATATAAAGTCAGTTATGATGTCTCAAGCTTCTTGTGAGCTCACCCACAACAATTCAGTTCTTTTACATGGCAACACTTCAATGCGAATCGTTAATGAGCTGCTCATTCACACTAAACTTCACAGAAGCTTGTTTTGTTTTTCTACTTGTGCTGGTCAATATAAGCGAGAAATATAATGAAAAAATACTTGTCTTCAATTCTACAAACTATGCGGAGCTGCGAAACGAAAACACAACTGGTATAAATATAAAAATGACCTAATAAATTAAGTGAAAGTTGACATACCACAAATCCTCGCTCGTCAGTAATTATTTCTGGTTTAATAAATGCATAGATAATATTTTATAGTCTAAGCATGAATAAAAAACAAGAAAAAACGTTAACTTCGGTTGCACCGAAGCTAAATACCCTTCACAGGTGCATTTCTGTTAGTAACTATGTGTCCAGTTTGTATGGAAGCTATATGCTATAGTAACCCGTTCTGAACAAGTTTTTTAGAGATTACATTGTTGCCTTATAAAATAATATAGGCAAAATTTCGTGAATATATCTTGTCAAATGTGAAAGTTGTCCATACAAGAACTTGATTCCAATCGCTCAATTTGTATGGTAGCTATATGCTATAGTTAACCGATCTAACCAATTTTCTCGGATATTACATTTTTGCCCTAGAAAATAATCTATACCAAATTTGGTGAAGATAGATTGTCAAATGCGAAAGTTTTCCATACAAGAACTTGATTCCGATCGTTCAGTTTATATGGCAGCTATATGTTATAGTGGTCCGATATCGGCCGTTCCGACAAATGAGCAGCTGAAGAGAAAATGACGTTTGCAAAATTTCAAAACGATATCTTAAAAACTGAGGGACTAGTTCGTATATGTACAGACAGACGGACATGGCTAAACCGACTCAGCTCAACATACTGATCATTTATATATATACTTTATATCTGGGTTCTGGGTGTTACAAACATGGTGACAAACTTAATATACCCTGTTCAGGGTATAATGACCCTGTGATATTTGAACCAGCAGAATACAATTTGAAATAAAACTCAAGCACTTAAACAACTAGCTCCTTAATACCCCAAGTATATGTAATAATAAGCACAGACTTTCTTGCATACAAGAACTCTTAAACAACACCAATTCAATGCATAATTACCGTATTTATAGACTCATTAAATACCAATGGGCTCAATAAATTATGTCAGTACCTTTTTGAACAAAATGCGATCAATTAAATGTATCAGTGAGGTGCATAGTTGAATAATCGATATGCGGACCTGTACGCTCGCATATGCTAATACGTGTTGTTTAATTATATCTGCATGATTACGTACTACAACTATGCATATATGTTTATGTATATATAGTATATACCTATAAGTATATATTCGTATAAGCAGCTATTTTCAAGTACGGCTCCGCATGCTCGATATTTGACGTATATCAATTTCAAACAATGAACCGCGCAATCGATGACCATGAAAAATTATTTACTTTCAATTTCAATAGTTGGCGATACAAAAAAACGTAAATAACAAAAGCAAAAAACACACACATACAGATATGGAAATAAAAAAAGTATAATAAACGGTTTAAAAGTGAATTTAAGCAAGTATAATAAAACTGAGTAATTATGGAGAAATAGTAAACTATATGACATGATATGTAGGTATAAAAGTAAATGCTTACACTGCTGGGTAAAAACAATGCAAATGCAATGAATTGTATTAAATAAAATAATTTTAATTAATTCAAAATAAGGTCTAAGTAAAAATTGAATGCTTGGTAAAGTAGGATGTGATGTGAAATATTAATTATTATTCCAATATTATTGCTTAAACTTACTACTACATATTATGTAAATAGTGAAAGAATTCTCAAAATCATAGCTTTGCCAAACGCTTTCTCACATGACTCTATGTTTTGCTCCATTGGAAAAACATAGAAAAGTCACTTACAGTTAAAGGTAGATAGAAAAATATTGTTGTAGCGAAATATATATAATTTTAACCCCTTGATAAAACATTTTTTTCACGCCCGGAAAGTATACTTTGTTAAGCAATTTACATAAAGCCATATCAAAAACAACTTTCGAAAGAGATATTGCAATACTGAGAGACAATTTGCGGGCACTAAACTTTTGACACTCCAGCTCTGAAAGTATGCGACGCTGTACCCGCCGGGGGAAGCAGAGGAAGAGGAAGACCTCCACTCCGTTGGAAGGACCAGGTGGAGAAGGACCTGGATACGCTTGGAATATCTAATTGGCGCCACGTAGCGAAAAGAAGAAACAACTGGCGTGCTGTTGTTAACTCGGCTATAATCGCGTAAGCGGTGTCTACACCAATTAAGAAGAAGAAGAGAAGCTTTTGAGTCTTACCACAAATTCTTACTAAGTTTATCTTTCAAAAATCTGTCGAGGCAAGCAACAATCATTGTGAAAATAATACCGAACATAAATTTATTTTCAAGTTTCATAATGAAATCTTGCTTGGCTGTCTTGAAATTACTCTTTGACGGAGTTTTTTTTTCGGACTGAAAATCCTCTGTGACCGCAGGATCTGTCTGTAGTCCATATATCTGGAATCTCATGATGGACACTCTGCTTGGGCAGCTCGAGTCACTCTCTAAGTTTTGTGCGTATGCGGATAACCTTCTTCTGATTGAAGGTCGCTCGCGGTCTGAATTTGATTGGGCGAGACAACAATTTTTAGAAATTGTAAATACTTGGAATTTAGGTGTGGAGGTGAACATATCGATGGAAAAAATTGTGACAATGCTTTTTAAGGGCCACCGGTTCGTTCACCGATTGTCCGGGTGAACGGTGTTAGCATTTTGCAGAGTGATTGGGGTTTCCGACGTCGTGCTTTTCGCACCATATATGGTGGCTTGTTTGTGGCATGTGGCATTTATGAAGCCACGACAGTGTTGGGGTGCCAAAAACTCTTCCCTAAACAGCGTTGTATGTACTGTGGTTAGCGCTGTGATCTCCACTAGTCGGAATGCCTTACAGTTTAGGGGTCAGCGCGTGAATTGTTTATGCGGCGAAGGCATTTAACTGGGAATTAGGGTTAGCTTCTTGCGTGAATGGTGTGTGCGTGTAATGTGCGTATGTGGTCCAATAGCTGGTCACCAGTCCAAAACCGCATAGAAATTCAACTGGTAGTGATTTCGGCTACGAGTTCTGACCGGAGACTTAATTCTGGCACCACGGGGGGCTAGAGCCTTTGTAGTTTGGTAGTTTTAGCTTCGGTGCAAACCGAAGTTAACGTTTATTCGTGTCTTAGTTTCCATATTTCTGGCAGAGATGTCATAAATTGATACCGTTAATCAATAATTATCTTCCGCTCAATAGCTTAAAAAATTAAGAAAAATATTATTTTTCTGCCATTACATCCCCCAATACTGTAAATGCAAGTAATCATAAAAACTTTACCGTTCTACACCTCTGAATAAATATATTAATTACTTTTATTTCCCAATCAATAAAAATTATCATTAAGCCCGCGGCAAAGTGAAATGATTTCAAATGAAACATGAAATAAAGGAAATTTATAAAAAGAGTTTCACAGCAAAAAAGCGTAGCAAAAAGCATAAAAATTTAGTCAGAAAAAAATTGCACTGGCTGTTTCAGCGGATATCTACTCGCGCTATATCTCTTTACCAAGTCATAGCCGATCTAACCGTGCCTAGGTAAATTATGCCGCTTCGTCAACACCAAGCAGTGGTTGTTGCTACTGTTGTTATTGCTGTTACAGCGAATTAACCAAGCGACCAACCTCGCTTGCAGGTAATGGATTACCCAACTCAGTTAAAACGTGAATAATTCAACCGCAAAATGAAATAAATGAAACACAGCCAACGATACCGACTCGCTGAGACACACACATATACATACTAGATATATATAACTATGTATGTAGTAGTGAAATAAAAATTTAGAAATATATCCACGCTTAAAATAATGCAACAAATTGTGTTTGCGAACTGGAAAAAATACACAAGCGAATAACTGCACACGAATTCGTGCCCGTATATGTGTGTGTGCCCCAAAACAATAGGCAATTAATGTGCATTTGAAGTCAGCGGCGGCGGCGCGGGTGTGGTGAAAATTTGCATGAAAGCCAAAGTTGCCCGAACGGGTGAATGGAGGAGGCGGTGCGAAAGTGTTTCATAGCTGTGGGTAAAGCGCGAATTAGGCCACGGAACTATAGAGCGACAATTACACAAACACACACATACATGCATACATTTATATATATGTATATGCACGTATACATATATATATACATATATATAAGTTTAGCTAGTCGATCGACCGCCGACACCTGTGGCAATATGCGAGCAAACATTAGATGCACCAGTTGCATATAATATATAATGCATAGAGGAAACATGTATGCATGTGTGTATGTGTGTTGCTTAATTAATATGTGTTATTTCTTAAAATGCATGCAACTTATGCAAATTGGCAGCGCGTTTCGCCAGCGAACATTCATTGAGCGCTAAAAACACACATTTTAAGGCGCAAGCGCAGCAAATTATATCCAGTAGTAGTTGTTGTTGTTCTTTCCATTATATTATAGCTTATCTTGCACCGATTTTCCTCTTATGCTACGGAATGCAAAAGTGTGTTATTATGCTATGCATCTCATATCAAATTAGCAAATGTAAACCAAACTCTCACAGCGAAGAGCAAAGTGGCAACAAAAAACAACAACGCTTACGAATCAAACGAAGCAAATTTATTTGTGGTATATGATTATATTTCGAGATTACATTTTTTACGGACCAGTCAGGATCGGGAAGAACCTTTAGCCGTTCGATACCAAACGAAGGTTGAGACGAGGCGACTCTCTATCATGTAGCTTCTAACAAGGGGAACAGAAATATCTCCTTTAAACAAACAAACAGTCGTCGCACTTCCGACTTGGCTCTCACGTTAGCCACGAAATCCATCGGACTGAGTAGGCAATTGAGAATCATCAAAGTTCTGCCATTTGGTGCAGAGGTGTGAACGATGACAACATCTGGTGAGTCGACGTTACGAGTTTTCGAGATAAAAGTTTTGCGGAAGATTTATGGTCCTTTGGGCTTTGGCCACGGAAAATATCGCATTCCATGGAACGAAGAGCTGTATGTGTTATACGACGACATTGACTAATTCAGCGAATTAAGAGACAGCGGCTACGCTGGCTAGATCATGCCGAGTGTATGGATGAAAAAATTCCAGCTCTGAAGATATTCGACGCTGGACCCGCTATTGCTCCAATATAGTAATTGTTTGTTTTGCGTTTTTTTTTTCATAAACAGAAGATATACTTCATAAAAAAGATATTGTACAGGGTGGGCCATATAAAATTTTAGATTTAAGAAGTCAATAAAAAAAACGGCTTGATATTTTTCAAAGGTCTAACATTTATTTAAAAGGTTGATTTATGAAATTTATTTGTGGAAAACAATTTCGGACAAATGACCACCACGGCTTAGTTTACAGTAGCTTATCCGATCCACCCAATTTTGAAGTACTTTCTCGATGGTTTCAAGCCTTATGGCAGCTACAGCAGCTTTTGAATCTCGTACTTTAGATCTTGAATTTTTTCTGGTTGGTAGGCGTAACATTTATCTTTAACAGCTCCCCACAGAAAATAGTCCAACGGAGTTAAATTGCAGCTTCTGGGAGGCCAATTCACATCACCTCTTTTGCTGATTATGCGATTTTCGAAGATAGGGCGTAAAAGATTGAGTGTAGCGTTTGCTGTATGGCACGTAGCGCCGTCCTGCTGGAACTAAATGTTGTCCAAGTCTTCCTCTTTAATTTGCTTGAAGAAAAATTTGGTTGCGCGATATCGCTCACCACAGCGGTTCCTTCTTCATTTTCGAAGAAAAATGGGCCGATGATTCCACCAGACCAAAATCCGCAACATACAGTGTTTCGTGCTGGGTGCATTGGCTTCTCAACGAATACCTGCGGGGTTTCTGTGTCCTAAATGCGACAATTCTGCTTGTTAACGTAACAATCTAGGTGGAAATGAGCCTCGTCCGAAAAGATGATTTTTCGATCAAATTGACCATCCTCGGTCAAACGAACTTTGGAAAAAAGTTTTCAATATTTCCCAGTTTTCTTCTAGTGAATAGCGACATTTCGTAAATTTTAGAATTTTTACTCAATATCTGTCACTTTCCGAATGGTATTTGACGTTTCCAATGTCGAAATATAGATAATTCAAATTTAAAACGTTAGATGGCCCACCCGTTACATCACAGAAGGTGTACGATTAATATCTTTCACAGCTTATGACATCCATAACTTCAAGGCTCTGAGTATACCATTTGAAATAGCCGCCTCTTCAGCTAAAAAAATAGAGCCGAAGGAAATGCGCGACAACCCAAGACAATTAGAGTATAAATAGATCTATTGATTAATTAGTGAAAAATGTTTGCTCAAAAAAGTGCCCTTAATTTTTACTGCAGATAAATATTATAGGATACAGCCTAAAAAAAAATTTGGTTCCGAAATAAAACCACTTTCGAGAAATCTGCGAAGCTAAGGTCAAGGTAGAATGATAGCTAACTATATGGAATGAGAACTAAGTATAATAACGGGTGATTTTTTTGAGGTTAGGATTTTCATGCAGTAGTATTTGACAGATCACGTGGGATGTCAGACATGGTGTCAAAGAGAAAGATGCTCAGTATGCTTTGACATTTCATCATGAATAGACTTACTAACGAGCAACGCTTGCAAATCATTGAATTTTATTACCAAAATCAGTGTTCGGTTCGAAATGTGTTTCGCGTCCGTGTCCGATGAGCGATGAGGCTCATTTCTGGTTGAATGGCTACGTAAATAAGCAAAATTGCCGCATTTGGGGTGAAGAGCAACCAGAAGCCGTTCAAGAACTGCCCATGCATCCCGAAAAATGCACTGTTTGGTGTGGTTTGTACGCTGGTGGAATCATTGGACCGTATTTTTTCAAAGATGCTGTTGGACGCAACGTTACGGTGAATGGCGATCGCTATCGTTCGATGCTAACAAACTTTTTGTTGCCAAAAATGGAAGAACTGAACTTGGTTGACATGTGGTTTCAACAAGATGGCGCTACATGCCACACAGCTCGCGATTCTATGGCCATTTTGAGGGAAAACTTCGGACAACAATTCATCTCAAGAAATGGACCCGTAAGTTGGCCACCAAGATCATGCGATTTAACGCCTTTAGACTATTTTTTGTGGGGCTACGTCAAGTCTAAAGTCTACAGAAATAAGCCAGCAACTATTCCAGCTTTGGAAGACAACATTTCCGAAGAAATTCGGGCTATTCCGGCCGAAATGCTCGAAAAAGTTGCCCAAAATTGGACTTTCCGAATGGACCACCTAAGACGCAGCCGCGGTCAACATTTAAATGAAATTATCTTCAAAAAGTAAATGTCATGAACCAATCTAACGTTTCAAATAAAGAACCGATGAGATTTTGCAAATTTTATGCGTTTTTTTTTTTTAAAAAGTTATCAAGCTCTTAAAAAATCACCCTATATAAATACAGAAAATTTACGAAAATACAACAGTGTTTCTGTAAAGCGTATTGACCATACAACCGCCATAAGAAGTAATGAAATCAGGGTTGCTCATGGACACAATGATAGAACTATGTTAAGAACATAAGAACCTCAGCCAAAAGAATCAGCATGGAGTTGAAAAGATATCACTGCCACCTGACAGAGGACACGCCCTAAGCTTCTTGGACCTAAACATGTCAACATTTTCAAAGGCAAAAAGTACTAGCAATATTGACAAATTATACAAAATGTGCGAAAATTCAATCGGAAGAAATACAAATGATTCTATTATTTATGCACAGCAAGTTAGCCTCATAAATATACATGTGTATATATGTACATATTTACATATACTGCAATTTGCGCGTTACACAACTGCTTGCTTAGCAACAAAGCTTGTCACTTGTAACACCCGTGTAAGCCCCTAAGTACAGTCTGTGCCCGGCATGAGCTCACAGATAACTCGCATTTTCACGCTCCAGTAAAACCGAAAAATCAGCGCACGCCACGAAAGAACGCAAGCAATATTACAATTTAGCCACAGCTAGACTCTGCTAGTGTCACACTTAAGCGCTAGTTGCTTAAACAAATACTTAGATAAGTACATATTTATATATCTATATATTTAAGCATTAAACAATGCAAGCTTAACTGGTGGCAACTGACAATCTAACAATTTGCCATAGACTTGCACACACACACAGTTATTGCGATTTGTGTGTAAAATGTCAAAGCATTGTTTTTGTAAGCGATCGTGTTGCGATTTTTTCTTTGATTTTTTTTATCAACAATATTTCTTGAGCGAATTTTTTTCCACAAACAGTAAGCAGTTGGTCGACGCTCCTTTGTTTAACCCGCACCTTAGTTTCAGATTATATTTCTTTTCTTATTTTTTGCTTAATTTAACATTTAAATTCTGTTTTTATTCTTTGCAGACAGTTTTGCTGAATTTTACACACCGCGCATGCGTCTTCCCCACAACCCAGAAAGTCTATCCTCACCCTCATTTGGCAGTTAACACACTTCTTTCTTAGTCCGTCCATGAAAATATTTGTATGTATGGGTGCAACATTTAACGAACTCGAGCAACAGGTTATTTGTTGTCGGCAATACAATTGGTTACAAGCTGCAAAGCGCAATTGGGACAGACAGACTTTTATAAAATAAAAAAGAAAAAACTAAAAAATCAATAAAAGGCCAAAACATAAAAAGTTTAATTTTCAGTTCTGAGCGTTTTTTAAATAATTTGTACGTGCCAAATGTTTTGGTTTCTTTTACTATGGATAATTTTTGATTTATTTTTTTTTAAATTGTCAATTGTATGGATATCGAGGTAAAGCCCCTAGCCGTGGCATACGCAGACGACATTATCATCTTAATACTCGTAATAGGTAGGTGTCTACAAACCATTATCACCACCACTCTCAATACAGTCCAGAACTGGGCATCGCAAGCGGATCAAGCGGATTTGTCTTCATGCTCGGCGCAACCTTAGTGCTCTCTCCATCTCTCATGCACTGTTTCTACACAGCTATTGTTAGACCAATTCTGCTCTACGGTGAAGTAGTATGGTGGACAGGCGTACGGAAATCCATCTACCGGAAGCCAATGGAAAGGAGGGTTCAGAGGTTCGCTGCCCTGTTCATAACGGGAGCTTTAAGAACAACACATATAGAACTGCAGGAAAGTTTACAGAAACTTCGGGAATAGCCACTTTTAAACTGGGAAAGAAGGTTCCAAATAAACATAGAAAGGGATGCCAGACGTTAACCCCGCGCAATACTCTAAACACCTATACGGAAGAGTCGAAAATGGACGATGGAGTTGGTGCGGGAATATACTGTCAAGAGTTAAGCATAAGGCAACATTTTAAGTTGCCGAACCACTGCAGTATATTCCAAGCTGAGGTCTTTGCAACTGCGAAAGCCGCGCAGCTGGCATCGAATGCACCTGCAGGCAAATTCAGAGTCAACATCCACGTGGACAGCCAAGCAGCAACCAAGGCAGTAACCTGTTATGGCATATCGGCCAGAAGTACCTTGGGAGGCAGGGCAGCAGTGGAAAGTGTTGCCAGAGGTAAGCGACTTCTACTAGGTTGCATACCACAAAGGCAATGAAATAGTGGACGAGATTGCTAAGGATAGCTAACATCCGAAAACATGATCAACATTGGGAAACCCATGCATTGGCAAAGGCATAAGCATCTGAGGTCCCACAGTATGATGCACTGGAGGAAGTATCGATAGTGAGGCCGCAGAGTCTGTTAAAATTCGCATCAAGCGCAGGCATCCTGAACGATGACTACTCTTCTTGGACTTAGCAAGTGAACGCCATCTGGTATCGCAAAGGACCGAACATCGCGTCGCTTATTGTCCCTCCAGATTAACATATCCTATGGATACCTTAAAAAGAGAACTGAACAAAGTTGCTCCGAAGCTATATGATTAGGTTTCATACAAGAACTTGACTTGAATCGGACAGTTTGTATGGCAGCTATATGCTATAGCGGTCCTAACTGAACAATTTCTTTGGAGGATTACACCGCTCTCTTGGACAAAAATTCGGGCCAAATTTTGAGAACATATCTTGTAAAACAAACGATTTTCCCAAAAAAAGGGCTTGACTTGGATCGGTTACTTTGTATTGCAGTTGTGTGCCATAGTCGTCCGTTCCGAACAAGTTTTGGGGAACTTATACTGTTACTTCGGACAAAACTGTCTGGCAAAATTCGTGAAGACAACTCGTCAAATAAAAAAGTTTTCAAGCCAAAGGCCGGATTTTGACCGAGTATGCATGACAGCTATATGCGATAGTGGACGGTTATTGGTGGTTATGAAAATTCAGCAGTTTCTTGAGGAGAAGAGGAAGTGCCAAAATATCAGATTGATATCTCAAAAACTGAGGGACTAATTCACAGGCGGACAGACAGACAGCGGTAATATCAAGCATGTTTTTAACTAACAACTCCGAGATTGTTGATTATGTAAATAAGTGTAGAAAAGGTCCAACAATTTCCAGTTTCTCCACATTTATCAAATTACAGCGTCAAAGCTGTCTTTCTTACAGTAGCAAAGAAAGTAAAAGTGCTCATTTATTTCAAAACACACAAATCTGTGGTCATGCGCGTGTTTAAATGAAGACAACACTCCCAAAACAAGCTAATCCAGCAGACCGAATTACCGAAAACGACAACGGAAAACATACAAACCACTTTCGATTTAGCCAGAAGAAAGGTCATTAGTGCGAAGCGATGATATGTATTAATATGCCATTAGCTCCATAATTCATGCCTGGTGTTGTGAACTCCAACCGGTGGGCTGACGGGCCAGCAGGGCGAACAGCTATAAATAGCGGTGACCGCACGCGACCGAGTGCCTGAGCCAAGCGACACAAAGCGGGGTCATTACATATTTTAAATGATATTGATAATATTATTTAAGTTTTTTTTTTCAAGTTTTATATTAAAGAAGAAATTAAAATTTCGCTGTAACTTTGCTTTCGCCGCAAATAATTTTAATTTATTGAAAAAGAGTTATTGATAAAAAAAAAACATTAATGAGAGAGAAAAATAAAAACTCAAACATTTCTAATGAAGTCAGCTGGGCGAACGGATGGAGGAGGAGGCAACAGGCAGCGAATCAAGAAAAGAGTAAATGAAGCAAAAAACGCTGTAGGAAAACGGCGTCGTTAATCGCTCATCATTAAAACACTTTGCGAAACGGCAAAAAGCAGAACATCAAAAACAACGCATACACACATAAAAAATGTTGAGACTTATTGTTGCGCACAGATGGCGCGTTGGGCGACGTGTGTTGTCCACGGCAATTTGCTCAGCGGAAATCGTCATTCAAGTGCGCCGGGAATTGAAGTCGCAATTAAATGCTCAATGCGATAGAAATCCAAGTGGAAGAGAAATAAGGCAATTATTTTGGAGTTTTTTTCTTCCGTTTTTTTAAACATTTTTTTGTTTTTATACTTAAAATTTGTATTTTTTTCTACATGTTTTATTTTATGTGTTTGATTTTTTAATTTCTTTTTTTTAAATTTTATGGAGTTTTTAAATTCTCAATTTTTATTTTTTTAGGTTTGATTTCCATATTTCTTATTTTTTTTGTTTCTTTCTAATTTATTCCGTTTTTTAAGCTTTTTTAATTTTTTTTTTATTTCTAAAAAAAAAATAATTATTTCGCAGTTTTTCAACTCTCGACTTTCTTGTTATTTTTAATATCACATTTTTTCGTTTCTGAATACTTACGTTTATTAAGTTTTTTTATACAAATTTTTTATTTATTTTTTACTTTTTCTAGTTTTTTCAAGTTTTTTTTTAATTTTTTTAATGAATCTATTTATTTTGAAGCTTTTATAATTTCTGAAGTTGTTTCTTTTAATTTTTTACGAAAAATTAATTATTTTGAAGTTTTCTATTTCTCGATTATTTTATTTATTTTTAATTAAATTTTTTTACCTTTTTCTGCTTTTTCAATTTAAAATATAAATTTTTTCTAATTTTTAGTTTTTTTTTTAGAAAAATTAAATATAGTTTTCACTCCTTGATTTTTATTTTTTTATACCTGTATTTGTATTTAAGAATATATTTCTGATATTTCGCTTTTTATATTTTTTTAAGTTTTCACTTTATTTTATTTTTTTTTTGATATTTAAAAGTTTCTCACTTTTCAATTTTCTATTTAATTATTCAAGTTTCTTTATATTTAATTTTTTTGATATTTTTAAAGTTTTTTTTTTTGGAATAAGCTAATTATTTAATGTTCTCAAATGAAATTATGCATTTCCCTTATATTTAATTTCTTAGTTTTTATTTTTTGATGTTTTATTCAGTTTTTATTATTTTAAATATTTTTTAATATATATTTTTCATAAGACTTTTTAAATTTAAGATATTTTTAAAACTTTCAAATTTTATTGTTTTTTAAAATTAATTTTCATCATAATTTTTTAAATATTTTTTTATAGATTTTAATATTCTTTCATTTTATATAAATTTTACAGTTAGAATTTGTATAATTTATTTTATTTTTATTTTATTTTAAGCATATTTTTATAAGATTTTTAATATTTTTATAATTTTATAATTTGTTTTGTTTGAAAACTAATTTTTGTATTCATTTTTTTTTAATTTTTATTTTATAGATTATAATTTATTTTCATGTTTTACAATTTTACCGTGTTTTTATTTCTATTCTATTTTATTTAATAGTTTTTTTTCCTTTTTTCATGTTTTTTTGTTTCAGTTTTCTACTCGCTGACATTTGGCACAAAACGCTCTCCGCTGGTGTCACACCAATAAATTCAAATGTCAACACGCTGCCCAAACAGCTAAAAGCAAAAGTCAAATAATATAAAAGCGAAAACAGACGAGCGCTGGAAAGCGACATCTTGGCCAAGAAGTCGCATGGTGAGCGCTTCCACTTAATAAACTATACATATATATAAATATATTTCTACATATGTACGCAGGTATTCAAAGAAAAAACGCGGTGCGCCATTTAGCGCGCTAAGGTGAGCAACTCCAAAGCTGCTCAGCGCAGCGCTTTGGCCGCCTTTCGTACCTCGCGCACCTACGCCCGCCACCCGCTTGATTCTCCCCACCCACTTCGAAACGTTGTTGTATTCACGTAAATTACTGTCATTTTTGCGCAGATTTTCTAAACTTCTTTTATAATTGCATTTCAGCGCTTTAACATTCAGATCCAATAGCTGTTGGTTTTGCTGCTGCTGCTGCTGCCGCCGTTGACTGCAGCGACTTAAGGTTGCTACAGCTGGCGAAGTGAATCAATAACCAGTTGGTTGATAGCGTTTTTTCCAGTGAATTTGCTGCTCTTTGCCTTGCATCTATTTAACCTGATATTCTGTGCACGAAATGTGCTGCGACGGCGACGCCAGCAGCGGCGCAGACGCATTGCAATTCATTCTCTCAAATTGCTTGTTGCCGCTTGTTTAATGTTGCCGATAATTTTTGCTGTCCGCCGCGTTTAGTTTGGCTGTTAGTTTATGGCAAGCAGCACTAAACAAATTGTGAGTTGGAAAAGTGGTTTTTATTATTTTTGAAAATCGTGATTCTTGTACGACCAATGCGTATATGTAGTTATCAGCGTTTGTGCTCAAAATGAATGTACTTTGTAATTTATGCAATTAACTTCACCTTTACAACTAATATTATTGGTGGGGTGAAAAAATATATTAATATTTGACCCACAAAACAAAAACGAAGAATTAATTTAAATTTAAAATAATTTACAGAAATCCTTGACCGCTCTAACACCCACATCACGCAAATTAGATACATACAAGCCAAGTAGATACCATACATACATATATACAATTTACATGTGGCATGACTTCATTTATAATATATTACATGCATAGAACCAATAAATAGATATATATACTCATGCACCCTTCCTTTGGCTTCAGCTCATAAATCTTTCGTCATGCTTTTTTCAATCCACAGCATTCAATAAAATTCAGTCACGTTTCTTTAGTCGCTCTACAAAATTCAAATGAAGTCAACTCCGAATACTCGTATATGCACTACAATTGTATTGTAGAATTTTGCTCAAGAACGAGCCAATATAATTAATCCCGCTCGATATTTTTAGCTATTGGTAATAACTCAATGTCAAAACTGGCATAATTTCGTAATAAATTATTTGGCGCAAAAGTGCAGCAGCCTTTACTACCAGTTACTGTGTAAGCAAAAACAAAAGAAATAGAAGTAAGCTGTCAAGCTACCAGAACTCATAGAGTAGTGAAACGAACAACCGGCTGGCATAAATCAAATAGACTAGTGTTAAAGAAAAAACACGCAACTTAAACTACTTACTCGGGGCGTTCGCATGCTCACTAGTATTAAATTAAACTTCATTGTTACTTTCATATAAACATTTTTTAATGAGGGAGCTGGAAATAAAATATATAGCTAAGAAAGTAGTCTTTCAAAGACGGAAATCGATTAACATTATTTAATATCCATATATCTTCGTTACACCTGTAGCGGTATAACGAAGTGACTTTTAAGAACTAAGCCTTTAATATAAGATCTCTATATATTTACAAAAATTCATATCTGCTGCTAGAGATTTGAAAGCTTTTTCATTTTTCAAATACGTTGTTGGTAAGATCACTACAGTTCTCATTGCGTAAGAGTCCGTACTTTTTCAAAGTCAACTGATCAAATTTGATGGGACTGGTTCATTTGAACAACGGAACGAATTATCTCGCGATTTTTACCATGTAAAGAATTGAATAAAAGTGGGCTTAAATTTTTTTTCAAATCATTGAAAATAAAATCATTCAGTGAAGATCATGAAGTTATCGACAACTTGCTTCAAAGGTATCGCAAATGCACCTCTGTTAATGGAGATATATCTATTGAAAATTGTCGTATTGGCATAAGAGATAAAGCAAAAGACATCAACATTTCTTACTTCTCGAATCAAAGATTCTGGTTATTGCTTTGGGTATTGCTTTCGATTTTGTTTTGGGTAATGATTTGGATATTGTTATGGGTATAATGACTGTTAATGCTTTGTACCAAAGGACTGGAATCTTAAGCAAAAGCGGCGTCGAGTAGAGTTTGCTCTAGTGATTATTCACAACATACATATCTGAGGACCCTTCATACATTAAATCATTACTGGTGGCGCAAGAAAAATGAGCCAAAACCGAAAAAACACAATTCGCTGAAGGCAACACAAGCCAAACCAGCTGAGGCAACTCATTGTGTGGAAAAATTTATTAAGCTTTAGAATGCCTCTTTTGACTTAGGAACCTATTTTGAGCATGATAATGAACATTTTTTTAAAATACGTGAAAATTTGTTTTCTTGTCAGCTCGTGTGAAATATGATCAGCTGTTAGAGCAACATATGCGTTGAGCAATAAAGTAGTATTTTACAGAATTTATTACGGCCGATGTTTGGGTTATTTTTGAAGTTAAGACTATCTTAGGGATTAGGCTTAAACATTAATGTAAAGTAAGGTCAATTAGACGATTAAACATAGTGGTTTGAAATTGGAATATTTTCAATAAAAATAAATAAATCTATACTAATGTTATAAAGAGGAAAGATTTGTACCTATTTTTGTATGTTTGTATGTTTGTAATGAATAGGCTTAAAAAGTACTGGGCCGATTCAAAAAATTCTTTCACCAATAGAATGCTACATTCTCCCAATTTGACATAAACTACATTTCATTTTGAAAAAAAATTAGTGATCCTTGATAAAATTTGAACAATGTAACCGAAGGAGTAGAAAAATTAGTCTTAAAATGTCTTTCGTCGCGCTGCCGAAACTATTAGCGATAGAACAAAATAATGTACAACAACATTGAAGAACATCATAATGTCTACAAAAAACTCCTCGGTAGCATATGTCCAACTATTGTAGTTATGTCACTACAACAACTTTTTTCATTTTAAACATTAATAAAAATGCTAACCAAATTCAAACCATGCTATTTATGTGTCTAATATGTATAATATATGTGATTAATATAATCCTTATCCAAATAAATTATTTTATGGTCAAGACCATTTAACTACCTATAAAATACTTTTTAAATTGGACTTTCCATTCAAAAGATATTACGAATTAAAAAATTCAAAAAGTAAACAAAACCGCCATAGCGCCATGGCCGTTGTTTACGATGCATTCTGAAAAGCGCGTCGGGCCAGAGAATGTAAAGTATAGAGAACGTGCAAATTGAATTCTGTATGATGTTCGATTTGGCGGCTAACAGAGCCGATAGAATCAAAGTAAGGAAGAATTGAGCACGTGCAGTGGATTACTGTTATTTTGATTTTTTGATTATTATTATTTTTATTTTTTAATTTTTCATAATTAGTATTTTCATTTAATTTTTTTTATTTTTTTCGTAATTATTACTTTTACTTATAATATTTTTATACGCTAATTTTTAAAGAATATTATTATTATTATTATTATTATTATTATTATTATTTAATATATTTATTTAATAATTAATTATTTACTTATATGTAAAACGACTGAATTCATTATTTATGCTAGTAATTGAGATAGTCAAACTTTGTCACGGGAGTTTTTAAAGTTTGAAAAGCCAACTTTCTGAATAAGTGATGGTTATTTTTGAGAAACGAAAATTAATGTGTGAAATTTTAGTTTGAAAGAACAAAAGAAATATCCTATGTTAAATGCATAGTAAACCAAAAAAGCGACCCCTTAAAGTTAAGTTACAGCTCCTGACTTGAGGGAGGATTTTTTCGTCAATCACAACATATTTTACTGAACTTTACTTACCATATCCAGACTTCGCTTTGAAGATTGAATTGAAACTTTAGTTCGCTTCAGTTCGTCGATTGTTTTACCGATTTTCTGATTATTTTACCGAGAATAAAATTGAGGTTATGTTTTGAAATTTAAGAAGCAATTTTGAAAATTTAACTTAAAAGTGGTCACCAGACGATTTGGAAAGCTGAAACTGATCAGCTGATTCATTTGAATAAAATTGGGTTTATATTTTTAAAGTTAAAACAAAATTTTGAAGAGTTAACTTAAAAAATATGCTTGCAAAAAAAAAAAACTTCTCAAAACATGGATATCGATGTTTTCGAGATCGCACTGAAACATGTTGAAACGCAGAAGGCAATAATTCTTTAGCACTTTCGGATAGTAAAACCCCCCAAAAAGTCACCAATTTATAAAAATAGGTCAGCTACATTTCTTCAACTGTTATTTTTTTGAGCTTTATGAGAATATATAACATACACATATGCATATGGAAAATAAAATACTTTCTACAATCTTCATATGAAAAAATAATGTCGTTAAATTTTCTTGTTTTCTTTAACAAATGTGGGTGAGTGAGTAAGTTTGAACGTGACACGTGACGTTGGCAATGACACCAAAACAAACTGCAAGTGGCGACGTGACAGCGGCACAACAAAAACTCGACTTACAAACGAACCTACAGACAATGGCTAAAGCGCATGCGCAAAGATGCGTATAACGGTGAGTATGGGCACTTTATGAGTACTATGGAAAAATTATGAGTACAAACGAAAGCCAAGAAAAAAGTGGGAAATAAATATTGTATACTACAATAAAAATAAAAACTGAACTTATAGATGAAAACAACACAATACGATGCAAGGTGAGTGTATGTGTGTACACGTGTAACGCATAGCAAACGCAGCGAAAATATGCACCTCCAACAGATTTTTAATTTGAATCAGTAAGTGTATGTGTGCGTGTGTAAAATGTTGGTATTTCTACTATTTTTAGTATTTTTTCGTGTGAGTGTGTGGGTTACTGATTTATTTTAGTTATGTGTATGCGCATTGTTGTTGCAATTTGTCTCTATTTGTACGCTTCATTTGCTCATTTTTATGCATTTTTCATCCGTTTCACAAAATAAAACTCATTGTATATTTGTTTCCCCCAAAGACCCCAAAACGCCAAGCAAGCACTACAAGTGGAAAAGAAGAAGAAAATGCGCAAACAAAAGCAGCAACAAGCGACCAACAAGAAGGTGGCACCACACAGAGAAGCCGTTAAAAAGGCAAAAGAAGAAACTCTTTTAAGGTCAACTCATTTCACTTTCTTCTAATAAAATCACAGCTCGGCAAGAGCTAAGTGACTGCCTGACTGACAATCAGACAGACAGCGTGAGTAACTAATGGCTATGGACAGCAGTGCAGGAGCCAACGAGCAA
This sequence comes from Bactrocera zonata, assembly GCA_037783105.1. Taxonomy (NCBI): domain Eukaryota; kingdom Metazoa; phylum Arthropoda; class Insecta; order Diptera; family Tephritidae; genus Bactrocera; species Bactrocera zonata. The sequence continues at coordinate 24,271 of JBAWJQ010000690.1, read as the reverse complement.
AGAGCAAAAGGCGATGATAGAAATGCAGCGCAATCAACGAGCTGTTTAGATGAAGATGTCTATGATAGAGAGAGCGCGCACACGCAGACAGACTTATATGTGTGTATAAATATAGCTTTATAAATATATATGTATAGAAATATACATATATACATTTTTTGTGCTCGTAACTTTTTGGCCGCATCACTCAAAGTCTCACAGCACTTTTTGTCTTAACAGGCCGCCTCCAAAGAATATGAACTCACACCTACACAACAACATATTTGTAAAAACAAGTAATAATAATGCAACGAAAATAGCGCCGGCTAGCTGTGCGCTCATCAATATGCACAAATGCATAAAAGAGCGTTTACATATACTTATGTATGTATCTACACGCTATATAGGTATGTTATGTCCATAGGTACAATATATGTATATTATCTGGCTCATAAGTTGTACACACATGCGTGCTAAGCGAAAGTTTGTGGTGGAGCTCCATCATGTCAAAGTCAAAGTCAGAGTCGGAGTGAGCTCAAAAAAGCGCGATTTTGGCCAGAAATCATTTGCGGCAGCTGGAAGTCTTTGCAATAAACGGTGTAGAAATGCAAAAAAAAAGGAGAGTTGCTAAGTTTAAGGGGGTATTCTACTCTAGAATTTTGAAAAATTCAATTTTTTTTCATATATTTAAAGTTTAGACCCTTAAGAACATATCATCCAAAGGATTTTTAAAAATTAAAATTATTTTAAGAGCCACAATTATTTTAGTGACGCAGTACCTAGCCCGATAGGTAGGTAGACTCACTTTTTAAACGCGTTTTTCTCGAAACTACTTTTTTCCACACGGTACCGCATTATCTCAAGTTCCATACAACTTACTTGAAATTTTGTGTGAACCTTCTTTATATAATCCTTTATCGTTCTTACCAGCATCGTGTCAAAATTTTTGTTTTTAATATTTTTAAAAAATTCAGGAATTTCAAAAAAAGCGTAAAAAATGATTTTTATTTTCAGGCAGCCGCCATTTTTCAAACAAATATTTTTTCGTGTTCCCGGACTATAACAGCATCCTTACTGATTAAGAATTTCTTTTGATTTTTTTTTTCAGACCACCAGGAGAGTCAGGATCAATATCACCAGGATGCGCTATTTTTTAAACCTGTCTCTCCCCCCCTCTAATTATTTTAATTTTTAATATTTTTTTGTAAATTTTTTTTTCTGTATTCCTAAGATATCAATAAAAGAAACACCATAAAAAAAGGGTTAGTAAAAATATTTTTGGTTTTTTTTTTTTTTTAATAAAATTAAAAAAACTGCCCAAAATTTGATTTCTAGAATAGAATACCCCCTTAATAACCTTAGAAGCATTGTATTTAGATATACATACATACATGTGGTACTAGTTAACACATATTAAATATCAGTTTATTTTATTGCTACTATTGACCATTGTTACTTAAAATGCCTCAAATGATAATATAATTTAGTTTGAACATTGTCTAAGTGAAAAGTTTTTCATACTTTATTAGCACCTCTTCCAAACACCTTTTATGACATAAGAAATTTCTAATAATTGTTTAAGAATATCGCTGTTTCAGATAATTCTGAGACTAAATAACTTATTCCCAAATGAGCTGCCTACTCTAAAAGCAATAATAATAAATGAACTGGGTCTTAAATATAATAGTTTTCATCACGTTTTCGAGCTCGCATACTCAAAAATCAGCGCAAACTGGCACATCTACTTCTTTAATGAGACGAAAAATATCTGATCTAAATCTGTCCGATGTAATGTTGTCTTCATTACGACAAAACCATCGAGGAGTAGTAAAGCGGTGCGCGAGCATTATGGCAAGTCAATGATACACCCGTTGTGGGGTCCTCTTCTCTTTAATCTGCAATGTATAAAGCATTAACAATAGTACCAAGCTAGTGTAATTTTTAGAAAAATTCAGCTGGTCGACAGAATAATGGTCGAATGTTCTACGAAAAGATGCGGCGACTAACAGAAGATTTCCAGACCGAAGAATATTCTTGTAGAACCACCAAAGATGATCTAGTGACTGATTCTCAGAACAGAAATTACGGAGTGAACAATTCTCCAACCTACTGAATGGCAGTGAAAGCATAACAACAGAAGATGGTGAACCCGATTTCCCAATCGATAACGATACAGCAAACGTTCCATTTCCCGACCATGAAAAAGTTCAAATAGCAATTACCCGTCTGAAGAACAACAAAGTGGCGGAGGTCGTTGCGGCGGTGAAAAAATTATCCGCAGCAGCCATCAGTTTCTTTGTAGAATATGGTCGTACGAAAGCATGACCAACGATTGGATTTTAAGTATGCTCTGCCCAATCCACAAAAACGGAGACCTCAAAATCTATCTATCCTATCGTGGGATAAGCCTTGTCATCATCGCATATAAGGTTATATCAAGCGAATTGTGAGAAAGATTAATGCCCACCGTCAACTAACTACTTGGACCTTATCGGTGTGGATTGAGGCCTGACAAATCAACAACTGACCAGATATTCAGCTGCCGCGATATCTGATTTGGTATCTCCGCAAAACTAATACGGCTGTGTAAACTGACGCTGAGCAACACTCAAAGCTCCGTCAGAATCGGGAAGGACCTCTCCTAGCCGTTCGATACCAAACGAGGTTTCAGACAAGGCGACTCTCTTTCGTGCGACTTTTCCATCTACTTCTGGTGAAAATTATTCGAGCTGCAGAACTAAATAGAGAAGGTACCATCTTCTATAAAAGTGTACAGATGAGATTAATATCATTAGCCTCAACACCCGCGCCGTTAGTTCTGCTTTCTCCAGAATGGATAAGGAAGCAAAGCAAATGAGTCTAGTGGTGAAGACGAAATATCTCCTGTCATCAAACAAACAGTCATCGCACTCGAGACTAGGCTCCCACGTTTCTGTTGACAGTCATAAATTGAAGTCGTAGATAACTTCGTCTATTTGGAACCAGCATCAATACCAACAAGAACGTCAGCCTCGAAATCCAACGCAAGATATCTCTTGCCAACAGGTGCTACTTTGGACTAAGTAGGCAATCGAGAAGTAAGGTCCTCTCTCTACAAACAAAAACCGAACTCTATAAGTCACTTATTATTTCCGTCCTGCTATATGGTTCAGAGGCATGGACGGTGACAATATCTATTGAGTCGGTGTTAAGAATTTTCGAGAAAGGTTCTGCGGAAGATTTATGATCCTTTGCGCATTGGCAACGGCGAATACCTCAGTCGATGGAATGACGAGCAGTACAAGATGTACAACGGCCTCGACATAGATCAGCGAATTAAGATACACCGGCTACGCTAGCTAGGGCGTGTCGGCCGAATGAATAAAAACGCTCCAGCTCTGAGAGTATTCATGCAGTACCCGCCGGGGGAAGCAAACGAAGAGGAAGGCCTCCACTCCGTTGAAAAAACCAGGTGGAGAACCTTGGAGTGTCCAATTGGCGCCAAACAGCGAAAAGAAGAAACGACTGGCGCGCTGTTGTAAACACGTCTGTAACCGAATAAGCGATGTATACGTCAATATAGAAGAAGCAATCATCAGATCGCATAGTTATAGCAGATTACTAGATTGGAAGACTGCAAGTTTGAGACGTCTAAGACTAGCTGAAACTATGGTAAAGCGCTTATACGATATAAGCCTTAAATAGGAAGAAATCGGGGTAAAAATTAAAATAAAAATCACTAAAATTGTTTATTTAAGTATAAAGGGCTTTGACTATAGAAAACCTACATTGATTTTCACCTCTTCTACTTTACTTTTCTACAGCCAAATTAACTTTCTTTAACACTTCTCAAATGTTTAGCTAGAAATCGTGTGGGTCAACGCCCCTTGGTCTACGAGCACCCAGAACATCCGCCGATCGCACGTGTAGGGTTCAATAAATTTCAAATGATATGAGCGCATGTAGCCGAATATGTGTAAAAAGCATTTGCAAGTAAAGCACTTCGACGTCCGGTCTTCCGCAGCGCATGCGCTAAACATTGCTATCAATGTATGCTAGCAGTAATTGTGCCTTCACACTGAGCTAAGCTGGTAATGCGAAGCAATCTTACATTCCCGCTGTAAGTTGTCTTTAACCACCATAAAAACCACAATAAACCATAAACAACAAAAAGGCATTAGGCTTACACTTACCATTTCTTTTCTCAAAATGGCTAATTGCGTATCCAGTGTGCTTCCTGTCACGCTCGCCACCGCACCGCCAGCGCCAGCGGCGTTCGAGGTGACGCCTGATTTCGCGGGCGTCGCCGCCGCGGCTGACGCTGCCGTTGTGGTTGTTTCTTTCGCATTTGTTGTTGCTATCGCTGCTGTTGTTGTTGTTGGTAGTGGTGCGGCATTCGATGTCTTTGACTTGTTGCTCACGTCCATTTCGTTACTTTCCAACAATTTCGCTGTGTTCAATTCATTTTTGCCAATATTATTAGCGCTATTCGTAGTACTGTTGCTGTTGTTGTTGCTGTTATTATTATTATCGCCGTTTTGGTATTCTACGCTATTGTCCAGATTGCTGTTGCTCAAACTTTGCGCACTACCGGCGCTAATGTTGTTGTTGTGATTGTTGTTTGGGTTTTCCATATTGACACCGGCATCGTCGCTGATCAAACCCGAATCAGAGCCGAGCATTTTATTGATACCACTAAGACTTTTAGGCAAAGGTGGCAGATCGGTGATAGACAAAATTCTGTGGGGACAAAAAAATAAAGTTGGAACAATTAAGTATTGTAAATAACTTATAAAATTAATGTATTACTTAATTAAATTACATTTTATAATTAAAGTAATTAATTAAAAATTATGTTATTATAAAAAAGTGTTTAAAATTAAGTATGTACCTAAAAACTAGTTTAATCTGAAAAACTTCGAAAATTTTTTCACAAAACTACTGTATTTCCTTTAATGGGGACATATTGAGAGTTACCGTTGTTGCTTTCTGTACTAAGGTAGAGCATATAGTTTCGAAACATAAAGCTCCATAAGGAAAATTATAAAAAGTTTAAATTTGTTAGACCTTATAAAGGAAAAATGCGAAGAAGCTGCTTTGTTTAACTTAACTCGTTTAGAAAAGATTTTTAGGAAGAATATTTTTGAGTAGGGTTGCCAATTGTAAAATTGTTTTATTCTATGAAGCGGTTAAATTAAAGTAACTGTCTATAGAAATCAGAATCAATTAATGCCTAATAAACAGTAACATATACATATTTTCGAAGGGATATTGGCACAAAGTAGTTATTAAAGGTTGTATTTTATACCAGATTTTTTTTAAGGGGTTAAGTATAGACAATTTATTCTGGGAGCAAAGAAAATGGACGTCAAATTGCTCTCTTCAGACTTTATTAAATATACTATAATATAAGGTGACATTTGAGTTTAAACTGCGCGCGTCGAAGGATTTTGGGAATTATGTTTTTTTTTTTTAGGCTGGTAGTACTGTCAGTCACATTTATTTCAATTTTCATGTCAAAATATTCATTAATGTTTGAGATACGCGTCGTTTTGTGAGCTGATAGAATTGAGTTTTTCGTTTTTTCGATGTCTATAGAAATCAGCATAAGAAAGTTTCAGAAGATTTTTGTAGTATTGTATTTTCAAGTAGCGTTGCCACCTATTTGAAGATTAAAATGATTACCAAATGAATTTATTGCAATTTAATTTGATTTTTTTTATTATTTATAATATCTTTTCATATAATAAAAACATTTTTAAAGCTGGCAACGCTATGCAAAAATACCTGCCGCAGAAATACTTCAAGCTAGTTTGATGCAAATTGATCCCATTAACAGCTTATCTTAATTGATTTGTTTGAAAAAATAAAAGAGTGTAGATGGCAACCCTTTCTTAAAACATCTTTATCTGAAATCGTTTCTAAATCAGTTTGATGTTGACATGTTGATGTCCATTGAGATCCTTTTTCAATAGATCACAAAATAAAAAATAGCATATGGTAACGCTGTTAAAGCCCTAAAGAAGTGTTATCTCAAAAATTGAATTGTTTTAATTTCGTCTGACATTTTTTAGCGAATCGTTGGATCCCCAGCCTACTTTCTTCACTCACAAAAAAAACAGTTTCGGCGGCAAATTTATGAGCTTTTGTCCGTGCATAACCGAAATATACCGGAAAACGGAAATATAAGCAACCGGTAACAAGCGAAAAAGAACCTCACTCCAATTTGCGAATATTTATGGAATTAAAATTCTGTTACTAAGTACCAGAACTTTTAATCATCACTCAATACTATCTATATCTATAGACTTACATATATGACTCATATCACTCAGAAGCATTACTATAACCAAGATAATCTCTCTTTCAAGAGCTCAACTGATCACTTTCACAAACCGAAAGAGTTCAGAGCTGTCACCAGCGTCGTTATCGCACCACACCCACACACGTACTTCCCGGCTTATCGCACACACAGACACGACCACTTGCACGTAGAAGTAGCGCCCAGTCAGCACTTTCGTTAAAAATGCTAATTTAACTTTCATTGTGTATAATATATTGACGCTTCTTTATTGAAATAATTCGCTTTTACCGCTTACAAGATGTTTTACATTCCTCTTTCGCTTCTACTTCTTCTTCACCGCTTACATTGTTAAGCGTGTTTGCTGTAGCCACGAGTCGTACGCGCTTTGAGGAAGTGGAAGCGTGAAATTGAGTCGCATTCTTCAACCAAATAAATGTGGTTGTTTTCATAACTATAATATGTGATAGCTAAATATATGAAAAATACATCCTTAAACACCCACAAACTCATATTTGAAAATGTGTTTCTACCTTTTTTACATTTTATGTAAATTTGTCACAATAAAGCAGTTTTGTGGCGAGAAGATAATTATCTGAGACATTTTACGCTTTTGGCAGAATTGATTATGCAATTATTTTTGGAGATTCATGCGCTAATTTTCGCTATGCATGGACGTAAAAACATTTGTACATAAGTAATAAATAAGTAGTTGGGGCTTATTATACAACAATCTAAATATGGCGCAAGTAGCTTCCCACTTACATTTCGTTTCCTCAACGTCAAGAAAATCGCTTAAAGCATGTAAAGGTTTTCAGTTCCAACTTTCTAATTTCACTATCGTCTAACTGAAGAAAGCGAATGTCATTGTGACATTGAAAAATCAGACTCATACAATATAAGAATTCAGCTAATTATTATGCAAGTCATTACAATCTTTTAAACATTATTTGTAGATAATTTGTGAGAACGGAGTATTGTATTTTACAATCGAAATCTGTTGAGAATGTCTTATTGAACTATATCGCAATATTTCGGCTTTTGACGACGAATATTTCAATATCAAATCCAATATTTATGTCATAAAACCAAGGTTTACACTATTTTTTATGATCTTTATTAGTCTTACTGAAAATACACTACTCTTACATCGGGTCCATATACACTTTTTTACTATTTATTATCAACTTTTCCATCGCTGAGTTGTTATACTCAGTTGTCTCCTCACCTTCCCATTCAACTAACTAATTTGGTTAGATGTTATGGTTAAATAAGAAAATTTTAGAAAATTGAGGAGATTTTTAAAAGTGATCTAAAAAAGTTATAAAAACGAAGAACACTTGAAAACAAGTGAGCTGAACCCTAAATACTTATTTAGTTCAATACCTAATAAACAGTAACATATACATATTTTCGAAAGGATATTGGCACAAAGTAGTTGTTAAAGGTTTTATTTTATACCAGACTCTCCTTGAGGGGTTTAGCATAGTCAATTCATTCTGGGAGCAAAGAAAATGGGCGTCAAATTGCTCTCTTCAGGCTTTATTAAATATACTATATACATATAAGGTGACATTTGAATTTAAACTGCGCGCATCGAAGGATTTGGAGAATTATTTTTTTTTTGGTTGGTAGTACTGTCAGTCACATTTATGTCAAATTTCATGTCAAAATATTAATTAGTGTTTGAGATACGTGTCGTTTTGTGAGCTGCTAAAAGTGAGTTTTTCGTTTTTTCGATGTCGAAATTCGTTGAGCAAAGAATATGCATTAAAAGGCAGAAAGCCTCTGGTGATGTGGCTATGTCTAAAAAATATGTTTACAAGTGGTACAGTGATTTCCAAGCCGGCCGTGAACGTGTCGAAGACGAAGAGCGTCCAGGGCGACCATCAACCTCAACCGACTTAGCTCACGTTCAACAAATCAAAGATTTGGTGTTGAAAAACCGTCGATTAACAATTAGAGACCTTGCTGATGAAGTTGGCATATCGAAAGACTCAGCCAATACCATTTTGAAGGATGTTTTGGGCCTCAAGCGCGTCAAATCTCGACTGGTACCGAAAACATTGCATTTTTTGGAAAAAAGGCGTCGCGTTGAAGTGTGTGAAACGATGCTTTCCAACTACCAGAGTATCATGAAACGCATAACTGGCGGTGAGACCTGGATCTATGCTTACGATTTCGAAACAACCGATCAGCTGAGACCAAAAAAATCGCGCCAAAGTCGCTCAAAAATCAAGGTCATGTTGACTGTTTTCTTCGATTATCGTGGTGTTGTGCATTATAAATTCCTTCCAACCGGTCAAACAGTCAACAAGGAATATTATTTGAACGCTATGCGTCGTTTGCGTAACGCTATCCGCCTAAAAAAGCCGGAATTGTCGAAAGAAACTTCTTGGTTTTTACACCACGATAATGCACCATCCCATACTGCCTTCGTAATTCGTGATCATTTCGCCAAAAACACAACCCATATCGTTCCGCAACCACCGTTTTCACCTGATCTGGCGCCGTGCGGCTGTTCACCAAGCTAAAAAGACCGCTTCGTGGACAACGTTTTTATACGATAGAAGAGATTCAAGCCGCAGCGAAGACGGAACTGAAGGCCATCCCGGAAAGTGACTACAACCAGTGTTTCGAAGATTGGAAAATCCGTTGGCGTAAGTGCATTGCATCGGGAGGGGATTACTTTGAAAGGGAAGAAATTGATTTGGAAGAATAAATAAAGAATTTTCAAAATAAATACAAAGTTACCTTATGTTTTGGGCAGAGTAGTAAGTATATAAAAATATTGCTCTATTGACATTTTGAAGAAAATAAAACAAATTAGTCAAAGTACGGTTCACAAAAAATTTTACTGTGAAGCTGCAGTTAAAACTTCAAGAAGTTACGTTGTATAGTCATCGAGTATCATCGTCGCCCTGAGCTGAATGACCGGAACGCTGCAACACTGCAACGAATCGAACAGGCAAACACTTTTTTTCATAATTCTATCAATCGAATAAATTTTGAGACAACAAAGTGTACTTTAAGTGGACAAAAAAAGTTGAGTTTTTGAAAATTCTGAACTGGCAATAACAATTCTGAATCTTTTTTCCATATGGTTACAATATCCAAACTTTTTTTCTTTTTCTATGCGTAATTTACCGCTATGTGAAAAAGCAAAGATCCAACAAATTGAATTGTAATTGCAATTGTAATATAACCTGTTGTTCTTATAGTGAGCAACAAAACATAAATATACTAAGGAACGCGGCAAAAACTATGATTACATTGTCGCAATAACAACACTAGTAACATGAAGTAAGTAGTATTTAAGTAGTTGCTCTCGTACAGTCTGTCTTGTAAAATGCACGACAGTCATTGCAGTCAACACCAAGTACGAGTATGTCAATCAAAACACCGCGACTAGTCTTGACCAATCATGAAACCGGATTGTGCTTACAAGGCTGAATATATCTACCTTTAAATGAGTACAACCTCAAGTATATGTATTATACAAAAATATGTACATATGTACAATATAATACAAGCGTGAACGACAATATTTCTATATAAGCTCATACCTGTTTAAATATTTACCTAGCATTAGCTGCAGTATTTGTGCTAATCGCTAAGCTATGTTCTAGAATATGTTATGAATTTGAGGAAAAAATACCGAAGGATGACTGATGAGCGTTACATATTGAAGGCTGTCCGCCTGCTCGTAATTCGAAGTAGTTCTAAGTAGTTGTTACAAGGAAAATTGGAATCTAAAATGTTTACGGGCATTCCGCGTCTGCCGGCGAACCATCAAATTGCAATATGTAGTGTAATTTTTATTGAGCAGAGAATAGTTCATAAGTTCTCTTTGCTATTACTATTATATGTTTTCCAGAGGTAACCTTTGAGATTGTCAAATAAAAGCCGTATCTGTATCAAATATCTCATTATATTAAGCAGCTATAAAGGGTCTACCAACAAAAGCCACGATGTTAAAATGAAAGAAACACTCCAATTACTCTCCACGGCTCTGTTTCCACCCCTTCACGACAATTTTAAATGACATATTGGATTTAACACACCCTCAAGGTGATAGATACGTTAACTCACATGATCTTGACGATTATTTGAATGGGCCATTTCTCGAAATTAACGAGTCGCCGAACTTTTCTCGCAATGTGTCCATGTTTAGTCGTGAAGCATGAGACGTCGCACCATCTTGTTGGCAATTGGGATCGTCCTGGTCGAATTATTCCAGGAAAAGCGCAGGTCAACCGTGGTATAACGCTCACCCCAATAGCGACAATTTCATTTGAAATGGATCTCATCTGAGAAGATCAATTTTGGAAGGACCTGAATTTGTATAGTAATCTTAAACTGTTTTTAAGCTTTGTTCCAAAATGAAACGTAACTTGATGAAATGGCAAACTTTATTGCACACACTGACAAATTTTGAGACAAATCCGTAAAAAAGCTGTCAAAATCACGTCATCCCTATTGATGAACGCTATACATTGCCTTGGTATTTTTATAGAGCAACAAAGCTGTTTCAGAAATAGAAGTTCTATTAGCAAATATTATTTTTATTCTCTTGGCTATCGCTTGCATTGGAAGTTAGTTTTATTTCTATTATTGTTGTAAGGCTCTAAAACAAACCTCAAATAATTTTGCCAGTCCGTGAACGGATATAAATAAGGGTTTGCTCCAACTATTGTCAGATCGTCAAAAATATGTATATATAACTGTTTTTTAGCTAGACTTTGAATCAATATACTATAAACAGATTTATACGTGTGTTTTTATACTCTTGCAACCTGCTGTTACAGAGTATAATAGTTTTGTTCACCTAACGGTTGTACGTATCACCTAAAACTAAGTCAGATAGATATAGGTTTATATATATAAATGATAAGGATGACGAGAAAAGTCGAAATCCGGGTGACTGTCTGTCTGTTCGTCCGTCCGTGCAAGCTGTAAGTAAACTTAAGATGTCTTGATGAAGCTTGGTATGCGGGTTTCTTAGTACAAAAAAAAATTCGACCTCGTAGATGGGCGTAAACGGACTACTACCACGCCCACAAAACGCCGAAAACCTATAAAGTGCCATAACTTAGCATTAAATTAAGATACAAAACTCTAATTTGGCGCAGGGTATGGCAGTAGCTATGGTCGCCATCTAATAAGTTTCCTATTCTAAGCCACTAAAGCTACAACAACCAATCTATCTCATATATTATAAGACCTCCTACCGACAATCCGAAAATGTATTAAATCGGAGGGCAACCCCGCTCACGCCCCAAATAACGGTAGACGTTCAAATGTACCTCCGAGACGGTTTGAGAAGGCTTTATATGAGCTAGTGTAAGATTGTACGATATATCTTTCTCGCTCTCGAAATTCGATAGGCGACGTTCAATAAATCCTCCAAATGATTCCGGGCTATTGTTTCCATATATCTGGCAAAATTTCTCATATAGATAACCCGAAGTCATAATACGTATGCACATTCCATGTTAGCATCATTCGAATATCAAGACAAGGAAATAACTTTCGAATTCTTTAGAAAAGGTGCGAATATTATCTGCATTTAGTATGTATATTGGTGGGTAATAGGATTTCAATACAATACTTTTATAAACAGAATGTTATGCAAAAATTTTATTGTTGTCTTTCTTTCGGTGTCATTCAATAATTCGTTGAATGGAAAGTTTGTTATTTTTTATTGTTTATAACTATTTGCATTTTAATAGTTATTATTGAGATATTTTTAGCGAAGTGAATATTTTATGTAATTATGATACAATAATATCAATTTAACACCACATTATGTAAAAAAAGTTCCTATTATTATAATTTTTTACTGCAATTGTGTTAACATTTTTATCACTTATATTACAATAAGTGGTAAGTCCGGGAAGGTCTTGAAACAGGAGTCAATGGAAACAAAATAGTTTACGAAATTTTCAAAAAAAAGCTTATATTTAATGATTCATGTGCTTTTTATCAGTTTTACTACTGAATCAAACTTACTTTCTGAACGTGTGAAGTGGCTTTTTATAAAAAAAAAAAATTTATAAATGAATATTGAATATTCCATTCTATAATGCCTTTTGTAATAATTTAAAAATTAAAATATTCTGAACCAATGTAGCTCTAAGTTAATAGATGAAACATGACTCCATCAATTCACTCCGAAGTCAAATGGACGATTATCCGAGGCACACAATGAACCAGCATCAAAGCTTAGAAAAATACAACAGTTAGATGGCAAGCTAATGGCGTTAATATTTTGGGAATAATTTTCATTCACTTCCTTGAAAAAAGAAGGACCATCAACAGCGACTATTACATAGCGTTATTGGTCCATTTGGAGGGTGAAATCGCCTAAAAACGGCCGCGTTTGAAGAAAAAGGAACTGCTGTTTGATGGAAACATTGCAATGTATCACAAGCTAGTGAAAACGATGGCAAAAACTCAGTAATTCAGCTTCAAATTGCTTCCGTATCCACCGTATTCTCCAGATCTGGCCCCCAATGAATATTTCCTGTCCTCAGAGCTCAAAAATAATCCTCGCTGGAAAGAAGTTTTCGTCGAATGAAGAAGTGATGAAGGTACTTTGAAGCAAGAGATAAATCGTACCACAAAAATGGTATCGCAAAGTTAGAGGATCGTCATAATCAGTGTATGGAACTATGGGGAAAAAAAGAATTTTGCAAAAAAAATTTATTTTACTGTGGCAGGCCGGGGACCTTTCGAGTATTACAGCTAACATTACAAAAAACTATTCACGTCATACCAGCTTTCATGACAAATACGAACTCGGTTGGGTATTGGAACTAACTAATTATCTTTCGAACGATTGAATCATATGAGCTCGCCACCAAAATCGAAATATTTCGTTACTAAAAAGTAAAAAACTGAGCATCATTCACGTTTTCTTTTTGTATAAAATATTTTGGCCAAGCGCTCAGATATTTAATATCAAATTTGGGCAAGTTTTCTTGAAATATAAAATTTCTAATTTTTTAAAAAGAAAACTTAATATTTTTATAAGAAAATAAGAAAAACTTTTTCCCTCATTTATAACATGCAAACTTATTTGGAAACCAAGTTTTTGCTTGGGTCGATAATATCAAACGGCATTTAGAAACTTTCAGAGACGGCGACCTTTTCAAAAAAGCAGCAGTCTAGAATATTAGTAACCCTTTCCATTGTGAGAAAATGTTTGATGAACTACTGTTTCACTGCAGCCTAGTTTCGAACCCACCAAGCCACAGTCATGCACTCAACCTGTTCGCTATCTACAGTGGTCAGTTGTAACCAAGAACAATAAGATTCAATTAGTCTTCATTATTTCACTAGAGAAAGACAGTAGCAAAAAACAAATCAGTCATTTTGAAAAAGAATTAAGATACCTTTCTATATAAATTTCTTTAACAGCAATACAGCGTCTTAATTTTTCAAACAATGCATGATAAATATTCGACATTTGAAAACGCTAAGTATACGTTAATGTCAGATTTATATTTTTTTATTAAATTAATTTTGTTTGTATTATATTTTTTATAATTTCCATGTGAAGATCGAAAGTACCAATAAATTTTCGCAGAAATACTGTTTATTAACTTTGCATACAAATATATTTTAAATGACAAAACTCGAGTAATTATTTACCACTGTACATGTGTGCATTTCTACTTTCTGTGGAGACCTCAGCAAATGAATTTTACTCAACGAAGCTTCAAGTTCATTAACAAAACTTACTGGTTTTTAATTAGCAGCGGTTGGCACAAATACATTGCTGATTTATTGTATAAATATTACTTTGATTTATATTTTTTTTTTTTAATTTTCGTAGTTCAACACCTCTGCATTCATGCATAATTACGACAAAAGACAAGCCTTCCTACATACCTCGGTATATGTATGTACAGTAGTACAATTATAAATGGTGGAGACGTCAACGGAATTATTGCAACAAAATCAAATTGACGGCAGGAAAATAATTGAAGAGGCAAAATACACACAAACGCCCACCAAATATAAAGCAAAAACAAAAAATGAGCCACGAACTGGGAAATATGCGCTGATGCGACATTAATTAGATCAGTGAAAATAAACAAAAAAACATTAAAAAACAGCGAAAAATGTTTAACGATAAAATCAAAAAAAATCAAAAAATGTAAAAGAAAAAATTTTAGTGTGATAAAATAAAAAAAAAAAAAAATTATTTAAAAAAAAATCCAAAACTTTTTTTAAATCCCAAAAAAAAAATAATTTTAAATGCAAAAAATTAAGAAAAAAAAACTTAAAAAACCAAAAAACAAAATAAGAAAAAAAACTGAAATTAGCGACTACGAATTTGTGAGTTCATTAGCCCGATTGTTGTGTACTTTTGTGGAGGCAGTCAGCAGTATTGTCAGCGTCAGCGCTTTGGCGTAACGCGCTCTGAAGAAGGGTGTGCCAAAAATGGTAATAACTTTGTAAGCAAACTCGAGTGCATATGTGTGTGTGTCTTAAACTTTATATGTTTATTAGTATTCTCGCATAAGCAAATTAACTTATGATGTGCGTGACTAGCGATTTTAGCTGTTTTCACCTCAGCGAGATAGCACAAATTTGTTTGCATGGCATGCATACACATCTAAACATATGTAAGCACATACATATACATTTAGATATATATATATATTATTTATACATCAGCATATATAAAACAAGCAATTATGCATGTTTTAGCCGATTCCTCGCGCTCCGTCATAAATATGTTTATGCATACACGGCGTATACTTGACCCACGCAGTTTCGCACACACACACTCATCATGATATATGTAAGTATAAAAATGTTTATATTTATGTATGCTTGAATTGTGTGCCAATTCTCTCCACATAAATACCGCTTCTTCTTACAATTTTTTTTTTTTTTTTTTTTGGATTTTTTTGTTTTCATTTTAATAAATATAAGCATGTGCTTTATGAACATTCCACTTACTTTCACAAGCATCGCGAAATATTTATGCCTCTTCGCACCTTATTTATGCACACCGCATATACGCATTTATTTTCAGTAATTAAATTTGTTCCTTTTTTTTACCGAACTCGTAATGACCCAATTTACACCTCGTATTATTTGTAGCAAGTATTAACAAGTTTCGTGCAAATAAATAATTACTTTTTTATAAAAATTTAGCATAAACAATTAAACACTTTTCGCTTAATTTTTCCTCAGCTTCGTGTTCTTAATTAATCACTGCTTATCTAAATATATTCAAAATATTATTTGTATTCCTTCAAAAAATTTCTCGAACATTTCATCGGCCTCTAATTGGAGCAATCGGCGAAAGTCACACAATCACAATGGCAGCGCGAAAAATTAAATGATTTTCCGGCAAGTTAAGAACTTGAACTGTTTCCTCAAATGTATCAAAATTAAAATCAAGCAAGACGAAATTTGGCGTACAGGGTGTGACAGTGTGACAAAATAAAAAAATATGACCAAGATATTCGTAAAATTATAACAAAATTTTACTTTCTTAAGTCATAATTTTTTTACTAAAAACACATATCCTGAGAAAGATTTCAGGTGTTTCAGTTTTTTAAGTCTAGTGTTGTATTAGTACAAGGCATCTCCTAAAAAAGTTGCTATATTTTATATATAAAAGTAGGACTATGTATATCTCATTAAGTAAGTTTATTATATAGATTGGTCGTTATATACCCTTCTTCAATGGAAATGTAATTATTCACAAAGCAAGAAAGAACAAATACGCTATAATTGAGAGCAACTCTAAAACCTAACTTGGTAATGTGGAATATTTATAATTCGAAACGACAGTTACATAATTTTTCAACTTGAATATGGGATATTCCATACCAAATCGACCACTTTTGAACCCGACCCCTTTAGATTTTGTTGAAACTTATCCATCCTTTTCTACCCTTTAAAAAAAATTTTTGAAAATTGCTTCAAAATTTTTTGTCCAACTTCAAAAAAGTTTTTGCTAAAAAATGGCTTTTTTATTTTCAAATAGCCATAACTTTTGTAGAAATTGACTTTTGGGGACCTTTTTTTTAAATTTTTGTTTTTGAATGAACTTTTCGAAAAAATACACGAAAAAAATTTAACACGATCAACTATTATAAAATAATCGGTTTTTTTTAAGTAAAATCGTCATTTTTTTTGGAAGTTCGCCACTTCTTTCCTTAAAAAAAACTTTAATTAATTTGACAACTATCCCTGCTAATCCCGGAACGGGCCAATTTTTTTTTATTTATTTAAAAAAAATGAAAAAAAAAAATTTTTCCGTAAACTTTATTTCTATCATATAAAAAATATGTTAAATTATATTAATTATTTTTTTTTTATTATTATTTATTAATTTTTTCTCTGGCGTTTAAATATTTTACAAATTTTATGTTCAGTAGGGTTTGAAAATTTTTTAACATACAAACAACCATTTTTGTTAATAAATAATTATTTGTATTGTTTCTGTGAAATCATAAAATCGTTAAATTATATTTTTTATATGATAGAAATAAAGTTTACGGAAAAAATTTTTTTTTCATTTTTTGTTTTTTAATATCACCCATTTGGAGTTAGCTTGAAAAGAGTTTTCATTCAGAAAAGGTGGCGGTTTCACTTATTATTTTAGGAAAAATGGTATCATCACCTATGGTCGCGAAATCAGAGTTATGAACCCTGCCCCTCGCACAGTTCAATGCATTATAATTGCTGTATATTGAAAAATTATAGATATAAAGATTACAAGTTTCATTATCTTTTCAGAAGTATCAGAGACCACCGGAGGCGGGTCAAGAAAATCCCGCTTCTATCTGAATGCAGTGAGACTACCTGTGTTACAAACGTACCAGCATTGCTCAAACATCCTCCCGACTTAATATTTGAGGTTGGTATCGAGGGGATCGGCATATGATGGTAGGAGGTTTAGTTCGGATTAAAGTTGCACACTAACTTTTCAATTTATTTAAGTGCTTTGGAAGCCAGCCTGTCTTAACCGACTGAAGGCTGTAACTTCGGAAGAAAAATGTTCTAACCTACACTACATTTCAACAATGCCGCCCTGTTTCTGAGTGTAACAACTGATGAGCAAAAGTACCAAATTCCTTTTCTCCTAAAAAATATAAGTCTTTCGGCTTTCCAAATCATTTACACTAGCTCACTATTGTTGGTTGTTGGTTTCTCTAACTTCCATTCTTCCAACCAGCCAGAAAATTATTGGTCTTGAACATCTTATGAAGAATGTTTAGATCAAAAAGTCCGCTATTTCGCTTATTGTTCTTCCTTTAGGTACTCAAATTATTTATACTGAGTTCGAACAGAAAATGTGGTGGATTAAATAGTTAAAGCAGAAATTCAATTGATACAATCTATTAATTCCACAATATCACTCAAGGATAGAGTTGTTCAAGCTACCTTCTGTTTGACGATTACAACTGAAGTGTTCTGCTCTTGTGCCGGGATTCACCTTTTGAACAACATATAGTAGATTTCTAGGTTCATACTATCAATAAATGCTTTTGCATTTTCGGCCAAAGATACGTAGTTTTATCTCCTAAGATCAAATTGTTCCGATTACATTTTGGCACTTTGGTCAAGAATAATTTTCAAATTTTAATTTTTTATAATATTAAAGTTATGGAACGTTTTCAATTTTAATACCCTCAACAGGCCATCAAGTTTGTAACACCCAAAAGTAAACATCGAAGGATCTTTAAAATATATCTATGTATACATAATTAGCGTACTGAGTCTTTTTATCCATAACCGTCTGTCCATCAGGCTGCATATACGTGAAATAGTCCCACAGTTATTGAGACTGAAATTTTGCACAGTCCTTTTCTCCCCAAGAGACTCATTAGTAGGAACTGCCGATATCGGATCGCTATAACAAATAGCTGTCATACAAACTGATCAATGAAAATCCAATACTTGTATAGAAAACTTCTTTACTTGACGCGATATTTGGTATAGATTCTCATCCAAGGCAATAATATAATCTTAAAAAATTTGTTCATATCGAACTTCTCTAGAGTATAGCTGTCACGTTAAACGACTGAACAAAATCAAGTCTTTGTATAGATTTTTTTGTTATTTGTGAAGGGTATCAGGACTTGGATTCAACCGACGTTTTTTCTTGTTTTTTTTTATAATTTTCATTTAAAAAAATTTAAGAAATTAATACATTCCAATTTGTACATATTACTCAAATCTGCAAAATACATATAAATGGAAGCTTTTTGAAAAATATTTCATGCCTTGAATATTTTAGAAAAAAAAAGTTTTGTAACTTTACTATAGCAAAAACTGTACAAAAATCTATTTTTCCTAGAGAACTTTCACTATTATAACAAAAAACTTAAAACACTGCATTAAAAATAAAAGGTCGCATAGTTCTCATAAGCAACGTCGCACCCAATATTTTCGTGCAGTGCGTGTACGTGTGTAATTTATTTTTAGCTTCTGTTTATTTAAATTACATTTTTGTAGATTTCTTCGTCATTTGGTTTTTCTTTTGTTTCATTTGTGTATTATTTGCGTGCTTTTGGACGTACATTTCATGAGACGCTTGCTGCTCTTTGGTGCGCCCCCTGCCGCAGCAATAAAGAAAGAAGACATAAATAAAATATTTTTATTGAATAATGACGCACCGAGGCAAGGTGAAATAATATTGATTGAGAATAAGCACAGTGGTGTCACTTTAGCAAAATATTAATATTTTAAAAATTTGGAATATTCATTTTGAGCGTATTATAGTTGTCCATGAAGAAAGTTTTACAGCTTTGCAATAGTTAAACTTATTTAAAATTAAAAAATATATTAGTCAAGAAAGTCTACAAAGACTTTGAATCACATCATATTTCTCAAAAAGGAGCTTTTTCTTATATATTATAACCAAAATCATCAATGGTTTGGTTTACTTCCCGCCCACAATTTATTTTGACACAAACGAATTTTAGTAAAAGCCATTTCTGTAGACATACATATGTAGTTCCATACATACATACACATATCTCTCCATCTAAACAAGTATATTTCAGTTACAGATAAATATATCTTTCACTTGTTTCTTCGCAACACATTTATAAACATCTCAACCCTTTTTTCAAACCAGCAAAGTGCTTCGACTAATTTATTACGTCGTTTTTCAAGAACTTTCACTTTTCATTTGCCTTCATTTGACCAGCCGATATGCAAATTGATATCAAAAGATATATCTACACACACACACATTTGCACAAAGATCAGTTCAGCTATTAAAACGAATTATTAAAAGACGGCTAAAAGCTCGAAAGTCACACACACACCCAAACACATTGCATCGCTATTAAATTATTCATGAAAGCGCAGAATAGAGCAAATCTGACCCTATAAATGTGTGAGCCACTGAAAAGTTCGGCAAGTGGATACATACATATGTACGTACGCACACACCCATACACACATACACAGGTAGGTGCAGGTAGCACAGCGGAATGACGAAAGAAAACAAAAATTGAAAAATCAAAACGCTTCGCTGAAACGTACAATACTTGTGATTTGTTATGGCTGTTTGGTCTGCTTCTTCTTCTATTTTTATTTATTTACATTTTGGAATAATAAAAGAGAAACTGCAAATGGGTAGAAGCTCCCAACGCGCAGCGCATTTTTAACATTTAAACACCGAAAAAATCTATAATGTCGAAATTAAATGTGGATAAATGTGTTTAAATGTTTAAGAAATGTAAATAAAATGAAGCGTGTAAAGTGTATTTTATCCACGAGCTAGCTGCCTCGGTGGAGATGAGCTGGAGGTGCTGACTTCATTGGTATTTTGGTAGATGCGGGCAAATCAGTAATTTACGAATTCAAAAATACGATATCTCGAGGAGCTAGTTCCCAAATTACAGAGAGACGAACAGACTGATCATTTATGACGGGTGTTCCAAGTAGAAGAACTATTGTACTCAATAGCTGTTTTTTCCACAGATCTCGTGGGAGTCGAGTCAAGCCACCATGTTATTTTTTTCAGTATTGAAAAACGTTTACAAATCGTTCAACTCTATTATAAAAATTCACGTTCTGTAAAGAATGCGTTTCGCGCGCTTCGCTCAACTTATGGGCAACGTAACCAGAATACTGAGCGTACTATCCACAAAAGCGTCAACCATCTTGAGACCCATGATTCATTATAGGAACATATTCGTAAGAATATGGTAGACCACGTACAGCACGCAGTGAAGAATATATAGCAGCTGTAGTTGAGAGTGTACACGAAGACTGTGGAGAGTAATTTCGGCGCCGTTCGCAGCAACTCGGACTGACATATGGAACGATTTGGCGCATTATAGTTCGAGATCTTAAATTCAAAGCGTACAAAATACAGACTGTGCAAGAAGCCGCCGATGAAGCCCATTTCTGGCTCAATAGGTATGTTAACAAGCAAGATTGCCGCGTTTGGGACAAAGAGCAACCTGAAGAGATTCAAGAGCTGCCCTTTCATCCAGAAAAAACAAGGGTTTGGTGTGATTTGTGGGCCGGTGAAATCATCAATCCATATTTCTTCAAATATGATGCCGGTCAGAACATAAACATCAAGGACGACCGTTATCGTTCCGTGATAATTTATTTGATGCCTGAAATTGAAGCTCGAGATCTCAGCGACATTTGCTTTCAACAACACGGCGGCATTTGCCACACATCGCATCGATCAATCAATGGCTGAATAAATCCATTCGGTGAACAGATACTTTCACATTTTGGCAGGTCGAAATACAAACAAAAATAGTTTGATGTACCGTTGGACTTTTTCCTATTGATATATGTAAATTCTAAGATCTATGCGGACAATTCCAATTCGATTCAGGCTTTGGAGCAAAACATCACACGTATCATCCGCTAGTTACCAGTCGAAATACTCGAACAAGTCATCGAAAATTTAACTCAATGGATGAACCATCTGAGACGTAGCCGTGGCCAACATTTGAAAGATGTAATCTCCAAAAAAATAAATGCCAAAGAATTTTCTTTCGAATGGTAATAAACATTCCCCATGAAGTTTCTGTATTTTTACTTAAAAAAAACTAGGGAGCATCGATCACCCTTTATAAAAACATTATGTGTAGCCAGCAGACGTCTTAAAAAAAAAAAGATTATTATTATCTATCTTTCATAATCAGTATTATTTCTTTCTGTTTTTAATATTCTTTCATTCATTATCTGCATCCCTGGATATTGATTCGGAAAATATATTTTGTACCGGATATGTGAGTTTTGTTACTAAGAAAACTGATTTTGTAGAATTTTTTAAGAGAAAAAGGAGATCTGAATGATCTAAAACTAGTATTACTAGGTTCGCACAAGTTATCATTCCCTAGATCGATTTTAAATCTCATTTGAGTATTATAAAATTAGCTGAGAAACTATTCTGTCAGGAAATTGAACGCTCTACAAAATACCTCTTATACATTTCTTCTTACAGGAAACCCTTTTGGGGATTAATTAACTTAAAATTCAAAATGTAGGAGATTATAGCTTTTTTGTTACATATTTTTGAAGAGCGTTCAATTTCTTGCCATAATAATGTTTCAGTTCAATTTTACAGTCCTCAAAAATCAAGTTACAAAAATTCGTTTTTATATCAATTAAATGGAAAGTAAAGAGATAGGAACAAGCAATCCTCAATATTTGTATCAATAGCTGGAACTCTCCTTTGATATCTCCTTGAAAGTTTTTAGACTATTTTGAGTGGAAAAATGTTATCCAAAAATGGCAAAGCCTAACGTTCACATATAACTTTTTCCCATAGAAATATGATTTTTACTCACAAATTGTTTTCCTATTGGGTGCTTGGCTTATTGTAGCGTGCAAACATATTTGATTTATTTCCCTATATTATGTATATATACCTTGTGGCGACTAATACAGATTAAATCAAAAGCCAACTATCAATAAAGACAGTATAACGACAAAGAATCTCACCATCAACAGCATGTAGAGTTCAAAAACCTGCTGTAGGCGTCGGGGAAAAACAGCTGTGCTTCAAAATATAGACATTTTCACTATAACATCACTAAATACCATAGCCTGAGTGCATTTAAGCAGCAAATTCTAGAATTTGATTGTTTTATTATATAATTAATTTCATAATTTTCCAATTATCATTATTAATTTTAATTATTTTGCTATCTTACCTAATGCCTTAATTTCTTAAATCTCGTGACACGCTTCGACCTTCAAACGCAATTTGAGCGCCTTTCAATGACGTCAAATGCTCAATTTAAAAAAATCCGCTAAGCCTTTTAGTTACAGTTCAATTATTTCACTTCAAAGATATTACACTTGCACTATTATAAAGTCATACATACAAATAATATACTTATGTATATGCATGTATGGGTATGGCAACACATTATTACATGTCTATATACTCACACACTCACACCGTGCGCTGCTCAAAGCAATTATACGCTAAAAACTAAACCAAGCAAAATGCAGAAAATCAATAAAAGGCATAACATATTTTATAATTTAATAAAAAATGCTGAAAGCAAATAAAAATCGCTAACGGTTAGGGCCTTGAAAACAAAAGAAATGCTTACCGTTGCTTTGCTAATATGTTTGTATAACACTTGTGCTACTATTTGTTATTTATTCACTTTGTTGTTGTTGCTTAATACAATAAATTTTTTCGGGTTTCTGTTTGCTTTCTTGGTTGTATTTGTATTTCAGTGATTAATTTTCTTATAATTCATGCTGAATACGATTTGTTTACGGTTTAAATGGTTATGTGATTAGTGAATCAAATATGCGTATTGACTTGCATTTGATTTGATCGATCTTTTGTTTCTAATTTGACCTTCTAGAATATATTAGACAATATTCTTTAGAAAATTAAAAGTTACGGTCGATTTTTGTTATCTTATTATATTCTTTGTATTGACCTGTTAGCACACATACTACATCAAGAAACCTCGCAAGCAAAAATTATACGCTTGCAAAAAATATCTGTGCTAGTTCCGAACTATAATCTTTTGGTCTGTGGCATATATGCTTTACTGCCTTGTTTAGCATCATTAATATAACCTCCCAGGATATGCTAGCTATAAAGAATTCAGTGAGGCATGTTATAACAGGTATGGTTAAGAGATTGATCCCCTCGGCTGAGATTATAGAGATCTTTCTTGAACAGTTGAAAACGCGGACCTTTTTGATGCCAAGGTATGAACGAGGTGTGTTCAAAAAGTATCGCGAATTTTGTGTTTTTTCAAAAATTATTTATTTATTCATGAATATCTATTTTGTCCCCTTCAAAGTAATCCCCATGAGATATTATACACTTGTGCCAACGGGTTTTCCAATCTTCGAAGCACTTCAAAAAACCATTTTTTATCTTCTTCAGCTCCTCCTTCGATGCCGTCTTTATCTCGTCAAGAGAAGCGTAACGTCGTCCTTTCATGGGCTTCTTCAGTTTAGGGAACAAGAAAAAATCACAGGAGGCCAGATCTGGGGAATACGGTGGCTGCGGCAGCATTAGTGTGTTGCTTTTGGCCAAAAAGTCGCGCACAAGCAACGATGTGTGTGAGCAGGGGCGTTATCGTGGTGCAAAAGCCAATTTTTGTTCTTCCACAAATCCGGGCGTTTCTGGCGGATTGCTTCGCGCAAATTGCGCATAACTTGCAGGTAATATTCCTTATTGACCGTTCTTCCCTGTGGCAGGAACTCATGATGCACCACGCCCCTGCAATCGAAGAAAACTGTCAGTTACGATTCGCGATACCTTTTGAACACACCTCGTATCAAGGTACCCTCATGTGAGTGAGGAAGTTCTTATTCTAAGATTAGACTAAACTATCGAAATAATGTATTTCATGATACGAAAATTATTCTCGAAAGAGTCAGGGCATTTTTGCATCGAATTTTTCAACAGACTGAAGATAGGATATTTAGTTCGAAGATAACATAAATAAGAATACCTGGATAATAGTGCCAGTATTTCCACTTCAATAAAAAGAGTTGAAAAAACTGATT
>JBAWJQ010000689.1:0-87563 GCA_037783105.1 Bactrocera zonata | reverse complement strand
AATTATCTAACCGACTCTTTTTATTTGACTCACCTATTTCAAATAGTTTAGTCGCTGGAGCGTTTGCAAAGCTGAAACAAAAATGTGATTTTTCTCAAAACTACATTTCTTGTGAACACTATTACCACTATTACCCTAATGACCCCTTAATAGAGTTTTGTGGCATGCAGTGGGCCGATTATGCCTTTGTTCGAACTCGGCCTCACTTTTTGCCAAGGAACGTGTATACCAAGTTTCATTAAGATATCTTCATTTACCATCACTCGGAATTCAACTTTTCTCTCTCTTGATAATTTATATACATATGTACATGTATAACTCGATTATTTTTAGGTGATATTAGCAACCGTTAAGTGAACAAAACTATTTCATATTCTGTAGCAACATATTAGAAGAGTACAAAAATTTAATTTTGCTATCTCTCGATTTATAGTAACTTTTCCTTTCATATTATGCACTTTTTATACACTTACACTTCAATGCAATATTTCTCCATATTTCTTTTATATTAATATTTTAGATAATTGCTTAAAATAAGCATTTTATATTTTACACAAATTTTATTACACGCACAATAACAATAAGTGTTCCGTGTTGTCAAATAATAAGTACTGCCATATCTACACATTTATCAAACGAATAAAAATGGATCAAAATTGGTTTACATCCCAAGTACATAAATTATTCCTTTTCTTGCTATATCATGAGTAAAAAGCAGAAAGCTCGAAAAAATTTGGCACATCCCTTTGTTGGATCGGACAGAGGTAATTTTGTTGCAGAGAGGCCGAAGTCGCCAACGCAAAAAGGAGTTTTACTTGAAAAAAAAAACCTGACACACCCCGGTGTTGGATCGGCCAGGGTTATTTTTTTTGAAGCCGCCAACGCAAAAAGGAGTTTTACTATAATAAAAAAAAACTTGACACATCCCGGTGTTGGATCGGCCAGAGTTATCTATTTGAAGCCGAAAGCCGCCATTTCAAAAACGAGTTTTACTATAATAAAAAAAGCTTGATACATCCCGGTGATGATGGACAGCTGATAGTGAAATTTGTTTATTTATTAAAAAAAAGTGAAATAAAAAGAATAAATTATTAATAGAAATTTTGGTATTTATGGAAAATTAATATAAATTTAACAAAAAATCCGATTATTATTAACTACGTTAAAAGATAATAGAGTGAAATTAAAAGCAATAATTGATTGTAATGCGGAAAAAGAGTGCGAAAAATTAAAAAAATGGATAGCAAACTGTTCGTTGTTTATTTTCTGCCATCTAAAAACATTAAAGTTTTTTTTTTAATATACTTGCACATAATTTAATTAGCAATATAATATACTGTTTACATCTGATGCTGTAAACACAAAGAAGGTTTCAGATTACAAGCGACATCTGTCAAACAATAGCAAAATTAAATTAAGCCCGCTAATGCAACTTAGCGCTGTCGTCTGTCAGTGCTATAAGTGTATAAAAAGTGCATACAGTAGAGGCCCGCTAATCCGGATCAATTAAAACCGGCCCCTATCCAGAATATAAGGGAATGCGGATTACCAAAGACATATCAGAACTATGTATTAAGAAAAAATATTTATAAATCCATTGAAATAAACGTTCGAAATTTGTTTGTATTAAGCGGTGTAATATAAATTCTAAATTTAATTGAAATATCGGTTAATTTTGTTTGGCGAATGCCTTTTATTTAGCCTCCATTGTTCGCTCCCGTAGCGTCCTAAGAAACAAAAACTGTCTGATTCAACGTTATTTTCCTCTGACCATCGTATAAAGGTGCTGAAGCTTTTAATAGCGCCTTCATGTTTAGCTTTTGGTGTTTTTTTGTTCGACTTCTTCAACGGAGGAATCGTCGACACTATGGAGGGGTAAATGGTCGTTATCTCCTATAAGTCATTTACTAATTTCAGATTCTGGCAGTTGATGATTGTTTTCACCCGTTCTCGGCAGCAAAGCTCCGATTTCTGTTATCATCTTTACGCTGTGACGTCCATTTTTCTTTGAGAACAGACAGAAAAACGCTATCATCTGGATTCTTATCAGCATCAGAATTGTTTTCTGTATTAACTATATCTATAGAGGATGGAGTCATGTGTAGAAGTTCACGCAAGTGAGGAAAGTTCTCTGATCGCCATTCACTTGAGAGTAGCCAGATACGATTCTTTTACATATGAATCAAGCAGCTCACGACTTCCAGTCTTTGACCAAGTATCCTTTGGGTAGCCTAAGAACATCCGTTTGAAGGCGAGCTAAATTGAGAAGGCGAAACATCCCCTGCATAGGGTTGTGCGCTGGGTTTGGGACCCGCCACGTAAAAAAACACTCCCAATGAAAAGGAACAACAAGCCTCGGATGAGAGACCCCTCTTTTGATCACGACCATGGCAAAAGATATAAAGACTACGAATTGAGGGCATGCACCTGGAATGTCCGGTCCCTTAATTGGAAAGGTGCCACTGCCCAGCTGGTTGATGTCCTCGTGAAAATAAAGGCTGACATCACCGCCGTCCAAGAAATGCGATGGACGGGACAAGGACAGAGGCAAGTAGGTCCTTGTGATATTTACTACAGTGGCCATATAAAGGAGCGCAAGTTTGGTGTGGGATTCGTGGTGGGAGAGAGACTCCGTCATCGAGTACTATCATTCACTCCGGGGAATAAACGTCTAGCCACAATCCGCATCAAAGCGAGGCTCTTCAACATATCGCTGATTTGCGCCCACGCCTCAACGGAAGAGAAGGATGATGTGACCAAATATGCCTTTTATGAGTGCTTGGAGCGCACTTATGAGAGCTGCCCCGCCACGATGTAAAATCGTGCTTGACGACTTTAACGCCAGGGTGGGCAAAGAAGGTATCTTTGGCACTACGGTCGGTAAATTCAGCCTCCACGAGGAAACATCGCCAAATGGGTTGAGGCTGATCGACTTCGCCGGGGCCCGAAATATAGTTATCTATAGTACTAGATTCCAGCATAAGAAGATTCATCAAGCTACCTGGCTGTCTCCGGATCGAAAAACTACCAACCAGATCGATCATGTTGTGATAGACGGAAGACACGTCTCCAGTGTTTTAGATGTGCGTGCGCTCCGACCTAACATCGACTCGGACCACTATCCTGTTGCAGCCAATATTCGCACCCGCCTCTGTGCAGCAAAAAACGCACGCCAACAAACACAAGGAAGGTTCGACGTCGAGAAGCAATCACAACAGACAGCCGAACGATTTTCTACTCGGATTGCACTCCTGCTCTCTGAGAGCACTCGTCAACAACTCGGTATAAGGAAACTGTGGGACGGCTGCAACCGAAACCATTGGTTTTCGGAAAGTGCAAAATAACAGCTGGTACGACGAGGAGTGCCGTGTCGCAGCGGAGAGAACAGGCTGCCTACCTCGCAACGTTACGATCGTCCACAACACGTGCGGGATGGGATAGATACCAAGAGTGGAAGTGAGACGCATTTGCAGACAAAGAAAGAAA
This sequence comes from Bactrocera zonata, assembly GCA_037783105.1. Lineage (NCBI taxonomy): Eukaryota > Metazoa > Arthropoda > Insecta > Diptera > Tephritidae > Bactrocera > Bactrocera zonata. Next base: position 84,077 of record JBAWJQ010000689.1, on the reverse strand, counting down.
GAGGTCGAAATGCGTGAGTATGAAGAGCTTAGTAAGCTGGCCGACAGGGGTAGTGCTCGAAAATTCTACGAAAAGGCGGCGGCTAACAGAAGGTTTCAAGACCGGAGCATACTCTTGTAGAACCCCCAAAGGCGATCTAGTCACTGATTCCCAGAGCATACTTGAATTATGGAGTGAACACTTCTTCAGCCTGCTGAATGGCAGTGAAAGCACAACACCGGGAGAAGGCGAACCCGACTCCCCAATCGATGACTATGGAGCAGACGTTCCATTACCCGACCATGAAGAAGTTCGAATAGCAATTGCCCGCCTAAAAAACAACAAAGCGGCAGGGGCCGATGGATTGTCGGCCGAGTTAATCAAAAACGGCGGCGAAGAACTGATAAGGAGCATGCATCAGCTTCTTTGTAAAATATGGTCGGACGAAAGCATGCCCAACGATTGGAATTTAAGGGTGCTATGCCCAATCCATAAAAAAAGAGACCCCACAATCTGCCCCAACTACGGTGGGATTAGCCTCCTCAACATCGCATATAAGGTTCTATCAAGCGTTTTGTGTGAAAGATTAAAGCCCACCGTCAACAAATTGATTGGGCCTTATCAGTGTGGCTTTAGACCTGACAAATCAACAACCGACCAGATATTCACCATGCGCCAAATCTTGGAAAAGACCCGTGAAAGGAGCTGCCTTTATGCCGCGATGTCTGAATTTGGTATCCCCGCAAAACTAATACGGCTGGGCCTGCTGACGTTGAGCAACACCAAAAGCTCCGTCAGAATCGGGAATGATATTGATATCATCGGCCTCAACACCCGCACCGTTAGTTCTGCTTTCTCCAGACTGGACAAGGAAGCAAAACAAATGGGTCTGGAAGTGAACGAGGGCAAGACGAAATATCTCCTGTCATCAAACAAACAGTCGTCGCACTCGCGACCTGGCACTCACGTCACTGTTGACAGTCTTAACTTTGAAGTTGTAGATAATTTCGTTTATCTTGGAACCAGCGTAAACTCCACCAACAATGCCAGCCTAGAAATCCAACGCAGGATTACTCTTGCCAACAGGTGTTACTTCGGACTGAGTAGGCAATTGAAAAGTAAAGTCCTCGCTCGACAAACAAAAACAAAACTCTATAAGTCACTCATAATTCCCGTCCTGCTATTTGGTGCAGAGGCTTGGACGATGTCAACAACGGAGGAGTCGACGTTGCGAGTTTTGGAGAGAAAAATTCTGTAATTTATGCGAAATATTTATGGTCTTTTGCGCGTTGGCCACGGCGAATATCGCACTCGATGGAACGATGAGCTGTACGAGATATAGGACGACATTGACATAGTTCAGCGAATAAAAAGACAGCGGCTACGCTGGCTAGTCATGTTGTCCGGATGGAGAAAACACTCCAGCTCTGAAAGTATCCGACGCAGTACCCGCCGGGGGAAGCAGAGGAAGAGGAAGACCTCCACTCCTTTGGAAGGACCAAGTAGAGAAGGACCTGGCTCCGCTTGGAATATCCAATTGGCGCCACGTAGCGAAAAGAAGAAACGACTGGCGCGCGGTTGTTAACTCGGCTATAATCGCGTAAGCGGTGTCTACGCCAACTAAGATGAAGAAGATTAACTATATCGTTATTCTTTGAATAGGGAAGAATTTTTTTCCAACATTTCGCTACTGTGTCAGACGACAGCTTATCCCAAGAATTCGCAAGCAAAAAACAGCATCCTTTATTGTGAGATTTTTAATGACTTTGGAAACATCATTTTCTTCCAAAGACAGAATATGCACCAGGATTTTGCGATAGTAAAATTTGGTTAAACGTATTGCGTTTTGGTCCATTGGTTGGATAAGAGCTGTGCAGTTAGGTGGAAGAAATATGGTCATAATTTTACCATCATCACTCGTAAACTGCGCAACCGATGGGTGACAAGAAGCATTATCAACTAGTAAAATAGCTTTTCCATCTAGGTTGTTTTCCGCTTGAAAATCCTTTAGTTGTCTGACAAACGACTCGTGAAACCATTTTACGAAAATAGTTGAAGTCATCCAGGCATTTTTTGTCGAGTAATATTCAACTGGAAGATCGCTACAGTTCCTAAAAGCTCTGAGATTTTTCGCTTTTCCTATGACCACCATTTTAATTTTATGTGTGCTATCACAGTTGCACAAGCAAGAAATGTTACTCTCTCTTCAGAGGTTTTTCTCCCATGGAGCACTTCTTTCTACAGCAGACACCCATGTTTGATTAGGAAGTAGTTTCCAGAATAATGCGGATTCATCCGCACTATATATAATATAAACATTCCTTTAGTAACCTTGATGCTCTAATAGGACATTTATCAATACAACCTAGGGTAGTGTCATTCACAAAAGTGGATGTCAATAATGCAAATTCGTCGGTTGTAATTATCAACGCAATTGTCGTCAATGCCGTTTATGTGTCGCCTACGTTACTGACATCAATATCAGAATCAGCTGTTTGCTAATAAGAAAGTAAAAGCGTAAAAGAAAACATTTATAGTTATAGTCATATGCCAGTCTCTTTCGACCAATTCAGCGTTTTTATCGCAATTTTCGACGGCAGGCCTTCTGGAGCGGTGCGCATCTTCGACCACCTCTACACCAGAACGAAAACGTTAAACCATCGTTGTGTGGTGGAAATGGGTCCATAAACTGCACAAATTTTATTGGCGGCTTGAGATGCATTTTTGCCTTTAAAGTAGTAGTACTGTAAAATATGCCGTAATTTCTCTTTATTTTGCTCCATGTTTGCCACGCTATAACTCTAAAACGACTTAATAGTCATTCAACCGTTATAAACCCTTTGAAGAAGCTTGGAGTTACTAAGAAGCTCAATGTATGGGTGCCACACGAATTGATTCAATAAAAATACCGCAAGACTTTTTTGACAACCTTATATTTTGTTGATGTATGCCTAGCCAAATAGCATTTTTATTTAGACCCAAAATGTGTCAACCCATTAAATCGAATAATATTTTAGGGTGCTTTCGACAATGCAAACGTAGTTTATTTCATGCAACCACTTCGAAAAAGCTGACCTGGCATCTTTGCGCAAATTGAAAGTAGTTGCACAACACTTAACACCAAAACCAATGTACTAGCAAAATTGTCATTGTAAGTTATTTATGCTAAATATAATTTTAATATTATTGTTTTATTTTATTTGTGGATTTGTTTTTAATGTTATAGGATATAGTAGAAAAAGATTGCGTCAAATTTTGGAATAATTTGTATGACTTTAAAGCTGTTTGCATTAAAAAATTACTTTTGTTGCACGATTCATTCTCGTTTTGTACTTTTCTAATTTGAATCTATCACATTTGGTATAGTCTTCTGAGAGAGTTTTAATAAGAAGAAATTCCATGCGCATTTTTTCGCACTTTCATTCAAGGGCATCAGCCAGCAATAAAACTAAGAAGTGTTGCCAGTATTTTCTGCATTTCCGAAAAAGCCCTTATTTAGGCAGTCACTATCATATCTGGAAGCTTTTCTCGTGTACTGCTACCTTTCCTGCTCTTAGAAATTTGTTTAATTTATATTTAAAACTTTGTGGAGAAAACATCTAAATTAAGTGATCTGTGAAGATAAGTATCACTTTTATATTGTACTTTAAAGCAATTGAAATTTACTTCAATTGTGTATTGGCTAATTTTAATTTATTCCGCTGAGTAATTTTCTATTTGTGTTTGTGCTACATTTTTAAATAGTGCAATTGTTAGTGTTAATTTATATTGCTTACTTAAATTTCTTACTTCTTTTTTTTCGTTTTCCGTTCAGCTTTGTTCACAGCTGTTTGCGAGCTTACTTTTCATGTGTTACTGCTCGCTACATTGGTTTTTACCTTTGATAACCAATTATTTGTATTGCTTTTATTTGTTTGAAATATTTTTGTCATTGCTCTTTTTACTTTCATTATTGAAATTTTTTCTATTTTTTTTATATTGTGTCTTATCATGATTTGCAATGTACCGAACTGCCTTGTGAAAGGCGAGTCGGAACGCTTTATTTCAACAGATATTGAATTATTTAAAGTCTTTAGGAAGGCGCGAGTTAATTTTTACATTAAGTAAAAATTAGTCAAAATATGTAATATATTTTGAGCTGCACCGAAATGTGTACTCTTTATTTATACTCTTAAGACTAACTTTTTACATGGTTCTTACTTCTATTTGTACTAACTAGTATGTTTACTTATTACTAGTTGATAGTTTGTTTAGATACAGATTATATTATTTGTTTAGGTTTGTTTACATATAGTATATATTGTTTGCTTAGATACATTTGTTTTGTTTTAAGATAAGGTTGTTGTTGTTTTTTTACTTGTTTGTTTAGGATTGTTTGTTGTAGTAATAGTGCATTTCAATTGTTCCAACTCAAGGTTGTTTGCATTCTTTTTACTAAAACAATAGGTTGTTTTGATGTTTGTTACTATTATAAGGAATGCGTTCCTTAACTCTCCCCTTTGTTAAAATGAAATGTCCTCATTTCAAAACATCGAGGCTTGAAGTCGGCTTATAACAATTAATTATTTTATGTGTTTGATTAATTTTTATGTTTATAATTTATACCTTTTTATATTAGTAAATTATTATTTATGCATGTGGTTAAATGAGCTTCTGCGCCCTCTCTAATTATAACACAACTACACCCCACACATACACACCACATCTTCACACCACACTTCACACATCAACTCAACACATCGGCATCATGCGCACCATCCGTTTCATCCTATACTCAACACACCACACGCATGTTGACACCACACATAATCAACAAAAGGGACCGACGGACGGCGCCCGGCCTCTTTTGTTCTCGGTCCGTGCGCATATACATACACCATTCCAACCGCTTCAATTTTCATCTTATTACTATTACTAAAATAAAAAAAAAATTTTGTGAAGTGAATAAAAGTATACTTATACAAACAAAAAAGCACATTATATGTGCACACAATTGTGATTTAACAAAAACCTTGGGAAACGGTGCACAGTGGTCGGTCTTGTATGGAATCAGCGGCCAAAAATACTTCCACTACCTATATTAAAGTGAAACTTTTGCCAAAGTTTTTTAAAATATCCCTCTCCCGTATCTCACTCCGCCACCCCCCGATGGCAACAAATTTTATATATTATATTAAATTAAAAAAGTTGATAAACGAAAAAAATTTGTTTGAATATTATTCAACTAAACCAAAAATTGATTTTAAGAAAATTGATTTACTTTTGCATTATAGTTTCTTTGACTGGTTATGAAAGGATCAAAACTCAAAAGCAATCGGCTAAGCAAGTCCTAATTTGTAGCGATCCGTTAGTTCTTTCGTGTATGATGGAGTCGATACATCTTTACGTCCTTATTGCTTGACTCAGCAGATTCTTATGAGAGTTCTCCAATTGAAACTGGTGCATATTGAATAACATCGGGAGCGATGTTATGACTGACGAAAGAAGGTAATACCTGGAATATTTTGAAATTAATTCCTTTGCAGGATCTAGCACAAATCTAGTGCATTTAGGGTTTGATTCCTTTTGAAATTGAATTCGAAGCGGGTGGACGAGGGTTTGCAGTTTTTCTAAATTTGCTTGTGCTCTTCATCAGTTTGCAATTTTATTATCAATTGTACAGGGACATATGTCGTGACAAATAAATTATTGTCTTCCAAATTATTATTTTCAAATTTCTGCTTATATTCGCTCTGACCGGAATTGTCATCAAAGCCACATATTCCTATTGATAATAGGTAATTAGAGGGCTCATTCCGTTCATTTTACATTTGTGAGGCAATGTGCTGCAATAATTTTTTTTTATCTTTATTTCAACATCAGATTCTGGGACCTTTATTTGCTCAGGAAAACTGTTTCTCCTTTAAAATGTTATCATAGCAGGGTAAAAAGTTAATATCAAGTTAACGAAACTTCAAATAAATAAATACTGAAGCTTTATTAAATTTGCTTCGGTGATAAGTGATATTTCTTCACACATTTTCTAAACATCATGATTATTATGATATGATATTATGATATGATATGATCTGTCTAAATAAAAGTACGCATAAAACAAACATTTGATAAAAGTGAGAAAATGATAAAACCAAAAGCTCAATATGTACATATATATATGATGAAAAAAACATAAAAAAACAATAAAATATGCACGAATATACATACACGTAAATACAAAAAATTATAAAAAGTAACACACAAAAAATCGCATGCCTGGTAGAATAACACGAATAACAAAGAAAGTTGCAAAAAGTTGCAGCTGAAATCAATAGCATAGACGTAGAAAACATTAACTAATATAAACAAGCTTAATTCATTTGAGGGCGAGACAGGGATCACAGCTTTTTGTATACCTGAAATCGATGTTTAAAGAAAAACATACCACTCAAAAGGGCTCTTATAAAACAATTGTTTTAAAATAATAAAACAATAGATTTTTATATAAAAACCACTTTGTTATACAACATATATCTCTATTATCAATACTCATTCCGATTTATGGGGATTTAGCACGATTTTATATTGCAATTTAATTTATTATAAGAGATAATTTTTGAGCAATTTTCACTGCACAGTCCGCGTGTTTCTATTGTCTTACTTCTCGCGCTTTTCGTAGCCCCTACAAATGGGATAGAGAAAAAATGTATTTACCGTTAGTTTAATTGGTGTTTTAAGAAATAGCTTTGATACAAACAGTGGTAAATTTCAAACTTTCATTTTTTTATTTTTGGCCTATGAAATCGACCAGTGTGCGGTGGTGACAAATAAAACAAAAAAAAAAAAAAACCGGTGAAAAATTTTAATTTTGTAAACAACAGTGGTGACAAAGTGAGCAAAACCAAAAGGCCGTTAGTGACAAACAAAAAAAAAAACAACCTGTGAAAAGAAAAATTAAAAATCGGTAGTGACAAAGTGGAAAACAAAAGCCGTTGGCTAAAAAAAGAATAAAAGTACCGGTAGGACAAAATCTCCAAAAAAAAAAGAAAATTTACCGGTAGTTCCAAAAACAAAAACGGAAAAAAATTGGAAAAGACAAAAGAAAAAGCTGGAAAAAAAAATTTGGAAAAGACAACAGAGTGTGGAAACAGGAATTGGGAAAGACGGAACCAGTGGTGTTAAAATTAGATAAAAAAATAAAATAAAAAAATTATATGTATATAGTTACAAAATAAAAGTGAGGTGTCAGAAAGTGCGGTGCTAAACATCAAATACATATACGCATATAATATACATATGTATGTGTATGTATGGTGAAACTAAAAAGCAAAAAAAAGAGAGAGGAAAGTGAGGTGACAAAGTTGTGGTGCGCAAACTGGAAAAAAAATTACAAACAAGCACAGTGCTGTGAACACAAAGCAAATTGAGACAAAAGAGCAGTCTGGAAGCACCAGCAGCAAAAGGACGGGGGAGAAGAGAAACAGGCACAAATAGGCACACGCAAATCAACACATACACTCTTACAAGTGTTATCCACAAAAGCACCTGGCGGAAATCAAAGTGAGTGGTATCGTTTCCTACCAATATTTATATTTTTTATACATATGTATATGTATGTTTGGAAATCGAAAAAGTTAAAATTGCGGTTTGACCAAAATTCCGGTCAAAAAAGAACAGAAAACCGTTACCAATCTGTTTTCGGTATTCGGTTTATTTTCCGGTAAAAACCGAAAAACCGCTAAAAAACCAGTTTGGTACTGTATAAGTTAACACACCATAGTAGCCAACAACAAAAGAACAAGAGCAACAACACGCTTCCGGACAACATTTCAATTCCACCGAAATCGCTGACGATGCGTCTGGAGCTGAGCGTGCGGAAATTATTTTTCAAACTACAGAAGCCAGGTACTCCACTGCCAACGATATTGCTGACGACGCGCTCAACGAGTTGCGCGTGACAACAACAAAAACCTATCGCTGCTACTGCGCTGGCAAGTCACGCGGCAGAGCGTGTGCAGTTTATTCAGACAGGTATTTAGGCGTAGTCGCCGCTGCAGTAGTTTTGAAAAGTTCAGTTGTATTTACTCGCTCAACCTTTACGGCTGCCCTTGCTCCGAAGCAAGGGAAATAAAGAACATTATAAACTTATAAACAACCGGTCTTGTCATTGGCGCCCAACGTGGGGCCACAACAAAATCCTTGTAAAGGATAATTTCGTGGTCGCGGTGCTCGGACGCACGCCAAGCCGAGGCGTAGCCATCGAGGGACTAAACTATTACTATTACTACAATATGAAAGAATCTATGTAAGTAGAGTGCTCGAGATATTGACATATTCGTTGAATTAAAGCATCAGCTTAAAAAATATTAATATAAATATTAATTTAAGTAAAAATTGTTTTAATTTGAAAATAAAAAATTTTAAAGTGAATAAAGAATAAAAGGAATATCAAGGAACATGGACGAAAATATTCTTCGCGCCGTGCTGGGTGCCGCTGTGCGGACAGCAACGGAGCAGACGAGACGAGACTTCCAAACGACTATTGACGAACTTACCGCTAGGTTAACACTAATCGAAAGACCGGTTCAGGTAGAGGAGTATAGGGAGATTGCAATTGACCCCACTGTTAGGTGCGATGAGTCGCTGGATGTTGTAAAGTCGTTGCCAAAGTTCAATGGTGACGATATGTGTCGTGGCGCCAGGCGGCTCATATAAAATTTTTGAAAACGCGCAGGGCAGCTCGAAACATTACCAGGCAGTGGCTATTATTAGGAACAAAGTAGTTGGATCTGCGGATGCGACACTATCCTCGTTTAATACAATTCTCAACTTCAAAGCCATAATAGCAAGGCTCGATTTTACCTACTCGGACAAAAAACCCGACTACATATTGGAACAAGAAATGTCCACCCTCCGGCAGGAAAGACTATCTATTACAGCATTTTACGATGAGGTGGGAAAGAAACTAACGGCTATTATCAATAAAAATTTGATGACCTACGAAAACAAGAAGGACGTCTTGGAATCGCTTAATACCAAGTATCGTCAGGACGCATTAAGGGTGTTCATATCGGGTCTTAACCACCCGCTGTGCGATATTCTATTTTCGTCAAGGCCAGCTGACATGGCATCGGCCTTAGCACTCGCACAAGAACTGGAATCCAACCAGACGCGCTCATTATTTGCTCAGAGGTTTTCAGACACTAAATTCCCAGCCAATGGCATGCAATCACGCAATTTCACCGGAATGCCGTTAATAAGCCCTCACTTCTTTAGGCAGTCAGGCGGGCAACCGCAACAGAGACCTATTTCCAGGCCCACCCCAATGGATGTGGATCCAAGCCTCTCTAAACTCAGATATCCAACGCAGAATATAGGTTCCAATTTTAAAGCAGCACCACAAGTGGTACAACCATCAACTTCCTCTCCTATCGCAAGGAATTTCCCTTCAGGAAGAACAGCCTTCGGGAACCAATACCCGAGAAATATTATAACTTCTGATACTCAACAGGCACAGAAAAGACAACGCGATAGTGACCGTGCTAACCTAAATAAGATACAAAGCTTGAACCATTTAGGACAAAGTACCGTGACGGACGATATTAATGGGGATCCCAGCTGCCTACCCGAATATTTTGACGACTATGCATACAACGAGAACTCTTATACTGACTGTCCACCCCAAGAAGAAACTACAGACGAGATAAATTTTTTAGGGGTAGATCCCTGCTACCATACGTTAGCAGGACATTCGGAGGAAAGCAATTAAGATTATTGATAGATACAGGTACGTCCAAAAACTACATTAAAGAATTCAACTGGAAGGGTATCAAACATGTAGCATCACCCTTCTTTGTTACGTCAATTCATGGCAAGAACGAAGTCACCAAGAAATGCACCATAAATATTTTCAATAAAAATACCTCATTTTACCGACCCTGCATATTTTCGACGGTATAATCGGCTATGACCTTCTACGAGAAATAGACGCCAGACTGGACATAAAAAAGGGCATTATTAATTATAGGGGCTGTTCAGAAAAACTAATGTACTTCTATTGTAAGGATGTTAACAGCATTATTGCCAATGAAGACATCGAGCAATTGAAATTAAAACACGCTGTTGTTTTTTCCGACCGAAATGAGTCCTTGCCATACAACACAAATATCATAGCCATCGTACGCACGGAAGATAACGAACCAGTTTACGCCAAGTCGTACCCATACCCAATGGCAGCTTCCGCGTTCGTGAACGAAGAAGTGAGTAATCTGTTGCGCGATGGCATTATAAGGCCATCACGATCGCCTTATAACAGCCCAGTGTGGGTGGTGTAAAAAAAGGAACAAACGAGGCAGGGGAAAGGAAGATGCGTATGGTAATAGATTTCAAAAAACTAAATGCGAAAACCATCAGCGATACATACCCCATTCCCGATACTACGGTCATTCTGGCCAACCTGGAAAAATCATCACTTTTCACCACTATAGATTTAAAATCCGGTTTCCACCAAATCACGCTGGCGGAGAAGGATAGAGAAAAAACCGCATTCTCCGTAAACAACGGAAAATACGAGTTTTGCAGGTTACCATTTGGTCTGAAAAACGGCCCCAGCATTTTCCAGCGTTTTTCAGACCAAATGGTAACCTGCAAAACGGCCCCAGCATTTTCCAGCGCGCCATCGATGACGTCCTCAGGGACGAAATCGGTAGGAGCTGTCACGTCTATATAGACGACATAATTATATTCTCCGGTGACTACGAAACACACCTGCAAGATATGAGCCGGATTCTTAAAAAATTGTACTCGGCCAATATGAGGGTATCCTTGGAAAAAACTCAGTTCTTTAAAACTGAGGTTGAATTTCTTGGATTTGTTGTTTCCAAAGATGGCATTCGAGCATCAAAAGAGAAAGGGCAGGACATTGTGAACTACGAAGTTCCGAAAACGCTGCGCTGTCCGGTTATTATCGGCGCTTCATTAAAGACTACGCGCAAATTGCCAAACCCCTAACAAAATATTTAGGGGGTGAAAATGGAACAATTGGCGCAAATGTTTCTAAAAAAAATAGAAATTGTATTTGATGATGAAGCCCATAAAGCTTTCCAAAGAATTAAAAATATTTTGTCCTCAGAGGATATCCTTCTTCTCTACCCAGACTACGATAAACCCTTTGATTTAACCACAGATGCGTCCTCTCATGCCTTAGGCGCGGTGCTTTCACAGGGAGGCAGACCTATTACTATGATATCGTGAACCTTATCTCAGGCAGAGAAACATTATGCAACCAATGAGAGAGAGCTCCTCGCAATTGTTTGGGCTCTTCAGAAACTTAGAAATTACCTATATGGTGCGAATAACATTAACATTTATACAGATCATCAACTCCTCACCTTCTCGATTTCGGACAAGAATCCGAATGCTAAGCTAAAGCGATGGAGGGCTTTCGTGGAGGAATTTAATTCCACTATAAGCCAGGTAAGGAAAACGTTGTGGTGGACGCATTATCGAGACAACATATAAATACCTTAGACCCTAAAGCAGATCCCCCATCAGATGACAAGACGGCTCATAGCGAGGAATCGTCAACGGACGTTATCACCACGTCTCCGAATCCCATCAATTCCTTTAAAAATCAATTATCCTTGAAGAAGGGCCCACAAGCTCAAAAACCACGAAAATTTTGTTCAAGTCACAAATCAGGCACCATATAACCTTTCAAAACATAGATTCAATCTTTGTACAGATGAAGGACTGCATTAACCCCAATACTACTAACGGATTACTTTGCGAGCTTTCTGTTCATGGGAAAATCCAAAACAAGATCAAAAATGATTATCCAGCCGTGAAGTTCGTCCACACAAAGTTTTTGGTCACGGACATCTTTAATGAAGACGACCAAAAGGAAATTCTTCATACAGAGCACAGCAGAGCGCATCGCTCCCTTAAGGAAAACGTGCTGCAAGTCTTGAGAGATTACTATTTACCGCATATGCGCAAAATGCTGAAGGAAATAATCGTAAACTGAAAAATTTGCCAGGAAGCAAAGTTCCAACGCCATCCATCCAACCCCGAAATAGGACGCACACCGATTCCTAGCAAACCTGGTGAGATTCTCCATATAGACATTTTTTCGACGGACGGCAAACATTACTTGACCTGCCTAGACAAATTTTCAAAGTTTGCCTTAGTCCAATCAATTGCTTCTAGATCAATAGCAGATATAAAGGAACCTATAATTCGTATCATAAACTTTTTCAAAAATACCAAAAGTTTTGTTTGCGACAATGAGAAATCTCTAAACTCAAATACTGTAAAAGCTCTACTGAAAGATCATTTCAATATTTCGATTTTTACAACACCGCCTCACCATAGTACAACGAATGGACAGATAGAGCGGTTTCACGGCACACTTTCAGAAATTAGCAGATGCATTAAATTGGGCCAGGGTTTAAACGACACGAACGACCTTATACTGCTCGCCGCATATAAATCAATAGAACAATTCATTCAGTGACAAGACAACGGCCCATTGACATTATTCATTCTGACACACAGAAATTTCTAGATGTCAAAGACAGCTTGATCAAAGCACAAAATTCTGACCTTAACTACCACAACCGAAAAAGGGTAACAAAAATTTTTAAGCCAGGTGAGAAGGTCTTTATAAAGGCCAACAGGAAACTTGGTAACAAACTTAGCAAATTATACACAGAAAAAGTAGTTCAAAAAGATCTGGGAACGACCGTTCTTATCGACGGAAAACAAATTCACAAAGGTAATCTGAGATAATTTTGCTTTATCATTAGACTCCTGAGATTGATGGCGGCTGCGTTATCGCGGTCAGAAATTCTAAATTTCACTGAGTCCGTCTACATTCCTATTTCGGACGGGGAGGTTGCAATTTACCGCCAGTACAAACACATCATTCACCACCTGAATTTGACCATTTACGAGAACATAGCCGATGAAACGCATAATCTTCTTGAGAATTTCCCACAGTCTCACATTAGGAAAACCGTTCAACTGGACATATACCGCATATTACGATTAATAGATTCATTAAGAATTCATCACCGACGATCCCTTAGTATAATCTTTCTTGGCACCGCTCTCAAATACGTAGCTGGAACTCCCGATTTCGATGACTTTAACCAACTTCAAACACGGGCAGAATCCCTGATTGAAGCAAACGAGCAACAGATTTACATTAATAGCCAGCTCCAAGTTAAAATTAACCAGTTAACCGACACCGTAAACAAATTGATTAGCTCGACCAAACAGCATGAGATTGACACTGGACATCTTTTTGACTTGATATCAGCAAGAAACAGAGCGTTAATAGACGAAATAGAATCAGCACTTTATTCCGTCACTTTGGGTAAGATACAATTAATTAACCCAATATTGTTAAATAGTGATGAGGTTAAAAATTTACTAACTAACGAGCACTCTACAGGTATTACAATAAGCGATTTACTAACAGTCTCAAAATTAAAAATTTTGCAAAATTATAATGACATATATTTCGTAATTAAATACCCAATGGTAGAACAAAATTGTAAGAAAATTAGGATTAAACCAGTTGTAAAAAATTTTAAGTCAATTATGAGACCAGTGTAGTATCTAAATGCAACAATACATATCAACAACTAGCGAATTGTAAAAATTCTTTATCAACAATATTTTGTCAAATGTCAAACATGAATAGCTCTTGCGTGTTGAATTTGTTAAGCCAGCGCCTAGCGTCCTGCCAGACTATTACAGCTGATCATATCGAAGCGGTGGAAGAAATTGACGACGGTTTAATTATTATAAATGATAAATTGGTTGAAGTTCGCGAGGGAAATTCCCCGCCAGTAATTTTGAATGGGACATTCATGATAAAGTTCCCGAGGCCGCACCCGCACAATTTGTGAACCTGACAAATCATACCACACTCTTGTCACTTCCTTACCTGCACAACATTAACCAAAAAAATCTGCGACACATTGCATCGTTGAGGGGGCTTGTCGAAGCACAGTCGTCTCAGTGGCTTATAGCCTACACCTTAACAATAGTATTTTTTATTGTTTGCATATCAGCCTACATAATCTACAAAGTACGGAAGCGCAGTGCTAATATTGCAATATTGAGCAGCGTTCTTAAGGGATCCGTGGACGTCCCCTCTTCTAGCGGGGGAGTAGTTAACACACCATAGTAGCCAACAACAAAAGAACAAGAGCAACAACACGCTTCCGGACAACATTTCAATTCCACCGAAATCGCTGACGATGCGTCTGGAGCTGAGCGTGCGGAAATTATTTTTCAAACTACAGAAGCCAGGTACACCACTGCCAACGATATTGCTGACGACGCGCTCAAAGAGTTGCGCGTGACAACAACAAACACCTATCGCTGCTACTGCGCTGGCAAGTCACGCGGCAGAGCGTGTGCAGTTTATTCAGACAGGTATTTAGGCGTAGTCGCCGCTGCAATAGTTTTAAAAAGTTCAGTTGTATTTACTCGCTCAACCTTTACGGCTGCCCTTGCTCCGAAGCAAGGGAAATAAAGAACATTATAAACAACCGGTCTTGTCATTTATATAGCGGATTATTGATTGCCGGTAAATGTTTACAGTTGTGTTATAACACAAAACGTATCCCAAAAAAAACTATAAAATACTCAAGTAATAAACCAAAATCATATGCTAAAATAACATCCTTTATTATAAATACATATATGTCCCATACCACATATTTATATTACATACAGAGAGCATAACTTGCTCATTTATTATTTAACCAATTTAATACGTACGTTTAACAACACTCAGACCTGTATAAGTTAGCAACATTAAAGTTAACTGCGATAAACAGAATAATGCTGGATAAACATTATAATGGGTTGTCAAAAAAGGCTTGTATTCTTATTGAATCAATTCGTGTGGCACCCATACATCGAGCTTCTTAGTGACTCCAAGCTTCTTCAAATGGTTTGTAACGGTTTGATGACTACTATGCCCGTTTCTTTCGACCAATTCAGCGATTTTATCGCAATTTTCGACGACAGGCCTTCCGGAGCGTGGCGCATCTTCGACCACCTCTACACCAGAACAAAAACGTTGAAACCATCGTTGTGCGGTGGAAATGGAAACTGTATCGGGTCCATAAACTGCACAAATTTTATTGGCGGCTTGAGATGCATTTTTGCCTTTATCGTAATAGTACTGTAAAATATGCCGTATTTTCTCTTTATTTTGCTCCATGTTTGCGACGCTATAACTCACGAACGACTTAAAAGAAAAGACAATCAATCAAACACGTGTTAGCGCGTGTAATGAGCTTTCCGAAAAGCTATAGCATGACCCGATGCGACGAATAATACTAGAACTACGAGCTTTCAGCGAACTAGCGAAAATACCGCAAGACTTTTTTGACAACCTAATACCAATCAACATCCGGCACGCGCAGTATAAACTACAGCCAGGAATTAAGGCTGACCAACAATAATGCAATCATTGCAACAATTGTCGAGCAATTAACAAATCAAAATCCGGTAACGTGGAATAACGAGACACAAATAAATAAATCAATAGTGCTAGCGTAAGTAATTTTTAAGTTGTAAATAATTGATAATTAAAATTGTAATTTAGTCTTAGCAGAACAATTAACAATAAAGGTCATTTTGACCAAAAATACATTTTTTTTTAGCCGTTTCTATATAACAGGCAATAATTAGCGCCCCAGCTTAAAAAAGCTTGTTCGGTTCGTGAAGGTCTATAAGTGCCGTTAAGAAATATAAAAAAAACGCCGCGAAAAAGACAGTGTTAAGAACACATTAAAAAGAGTGTGAAAAGGATAGGAAAAGATACTTCCTGGATGCTCCAACGATACCAACAAGAAATAGCAGCGAAAGCCTACAGCCAAGGTAACAAAAAGAGTGTGAGAAGGTGTACCTCAGTACGAACAAGGAAAAGGGATAGATACACAATCATCGGTTACCATGATAATGAAGCTGTATATAGTGTAAGTAGCATAAGGAATATAATTAATAATAAAAAAAACAGAGAGGAAAAAATTGTGAAAAAAGTTAAAAAAAAATTGTTCTTAAATATTGCCTTAGTGTTGCGAAAAACAAAAGAGAGAGATTTTTGATATAAAATTACGGACCAAACAATAGACGAACAATTCCAAAACAACACGAATGAAATGGATAAGATTCCAGACGTTGTGAGATCCCTAAAGGAATTTTCAGGAAATGCCTCAGAATTTAGTTCCCGGAAAAAGTGTAGAATGCATTTTAAGTATCTACGAACCCCAAAAAGGGACACCTAAATATTTCGGCATTTTAAATGTCATCAGAAATAAGATAGTTGGTAAGTCAGATATGGCCTTAGAATCCTACAACACCCCCCTAGACTGGAGAGCAATCTCCCGCTGCTTAGCTACTCACTAAGTAGACAAACGGGACATAGGCACTCTAGAGTACCAAATGACATGTCTCATACAAGGACAATTAACTAATTTTACCAAAAGGTATATGGACACTTATCTTTACTTCTGAGCAAGATAGGATGTATGGAGATAGGAGAAGAAGCAGTCCACTTGTTAACGGAGAATTACTGCGCTAAAGCCTTCGATACTTTTATAAGAGGACTTTCTGGTGATCTTCCCCGCCTACTTGGCATTAAAGAACCAAAAAGCCTACCCGAAACCTTCCATCTTTGTCTCAAATTAGAAAACCAAAGCTTCAGAGCTTCTCATGCTAATAACCAAACCTCTATCACACCATCAACTTCTCGCCAACAACTCATAAATCAGCAACAGCCACGACAGCAATACACCCAACCCAGATATCATCAACCATTAAACCCTCATACCAAATCCAAATTTTATCCTGAACTAGCTTATCTACCAAACCCTTTGACATATTCCAACCCACAAAACTACCATAGCAACCAACTAAACCTTAATTACTCTAACATCCAACAACATTCAAATCGGAATTCAAATCAATTAAGTCAACAATATCGGCAACAAAACCAGAATCTATATAGTCCACACCAAAACATTGCTCCTCCTAGACCCCCTAAACCACCTCAACCGATTGACGTGGATGAGAGTATAAGGACAAGAGCCGTTAATTACGCAAATCGGCCAAAACCCCAAGAAACCGGTAAAAGACCATCAAACGCTTCAATGATAAATAACCCCCCACAAAAAATGCAAAGAAACTTAAACATAAATTCTAACGAACCACCAGAGGAACAATACAACGAAAGCGTATTCAACTACAATGACCAATACGACTACAATAACCAATACGACTACATTGAGCAAACATACAAAGAGCCAAATCACAAGCACACAATTGAAGAAACACTCGACCTCACTGACGTACATTTTTTAGACTAAATAGCTCTTCGCTACCTTATTTCAGATGCAGGACGAAGAGCGGCGAAATAATGCAAATATTAGTAGACACTGGATCCAATAAAAGTTACATACAATCAAGCTTAGTAAAAAAAGCAATAGCGAACAATACTCCTTTTCTAGCCAACTCAGTAGGCAGAAAATAAAAATTACTCACCGTGCATATCTAAATCTTTTCAATTTGGAAAATTGCAAATTAAAATTTTTCCTCCACTTTCCATGCCATATTAGGAAACGATAGCTTAAAAGCACTTGCAGCAATCATACACAAACAAGAAAATTCCCATTGTTCAAAAGGAAAAGAAAATTACATGGTAATAGCAAATACGAAAAGAATCTATCTGAGTCAATATAGTGTACAGGGCGTTAACTTAATACATATCCGCGACGAACATATGAGTACAGTAGAAAAACATACAATTAGGAAACTAGTACAAAAGCACCGAAACCAATTTTCGGAACCGGACGAAAAACTAACCTACACAACAAAAGTAGTTGCAGGAATTCGAACTAATTCAGACACGCCTATATATTCCAAGTCCTACCCTTATCCTATTTGCCTTAAACAGGAAGTTGAAAAGCAAGTAAATAAATTATTAGACGACGGTATCATAGGACAATCAAGATCACCCTATAACTCACCTGTATGGGTAGTGCCTAAAAAAGAGGACGCGTCTGGCAGAAACAAATTTAGAATGGTTATAGATTACAGGAAGCTAAGCGCAGTTACAGTTGCAGATAGGTATCCAATATCTGAAATAAATGAAGTTCTCTCCCAACTAAGAGAAAACCGAATTTTCTCTGTGATTGATTAAAAAAGCGGTTTCCATCAAATTCGTCTTAAGGAATCTGACGTGGAAAAAACAGCATTTTCGGTGAACAATGGGAAATACGAGTTCACCTGATTTCCGTTTTATTTGAAAAATGCCCCAGCCAAATTTCAACATACGCTTGACGACATACTAAGACAATACATAGGCAAAATATGATATGTACATATACATAGACGATACAATTAAATTTAGTAGAGACGAAAATTCACATTCCGAACACATAGACACAATTATTAGGTTATGCCAAATTGGCCAAGCCACTTACATCCCTTCGTAGAGGTGAGGAAGGAAGAATGTCGAAAAGAAGCTCGAAAAAAATCCAAATAAATTTAAATGAGGAAGCTAAATTTGCATTCAACAAAATTAAATCCATACTGACATCTAAAGACGTAATTTTACAATATCCTGATTACAAGAAAGAATTTTGACTACTGACGCCTCAAAGTATGCCATAGGAGCCGTTTTAAAGAAAAATGGCAAACCAATAAACTTTATATCAAGAACATTGAACAAGACCGAAGAAAATTACGCAGTCAACGAAAAAGAAATGCTTGCCACTGAAGTCCTTTAGAAACTATCTATACGGTACAGCAAAACCACTTACATACGCTCTCAGTAATAAAAATAATAACTCCAAACTAAAGCGATGGAAAGCCATACTTAAAGAACACAACTATGAATTAAAATACAAACCTGGGAAAGCCAAAGTAGTTGCAGATACATTATCCAGGCCTTTTGAAGTAAACTCCCTATCAGTTGCTACACATTCCGATGAAAGCTCATCACACAATCTAATTCCAGCAGTAGAAGGGCCCATAAATGCATTCAAAAACCAAATTTGAATCTCGTTAGCAGATGAAGACAGCTACCAGTGTAAAATACCATTCCAGACCTACCATAGATATATAATCGTCAAACCCAACTTTTCAATAGAGAATTTAACTTCACTATTGAAACAATACCTTAACCCTTCAGTGATAAATGGTACATTTACCTCTGAAGAAATAATAGGGAAAATCCAAGGAATTTACCCACTTAACTTTGGTAATTATAAAATTCGTTACACCCAAACAGAAGTAAAGGACATAACAAGCGAGGATGCACAAAACGACTAAACGAACACAAGCGAGCACATAGGAATAGAGACGAAAACAAAAAACAACTAATACAAAGATGTTACTTTCCAGAGATGAAAACAAAAATAGAAAATATAATTAAACAGTGTAGAGTCTGCAAGGAAAGCCAGTAGGATCGCAACCCTAATAAACCGCAACTATTAGAAACCCCAATACTTTAATACCCTGGAGAAATTGTGCATATAGATATTTACAGTACGGAAAAAAATAGTTCTAACAGCAGTAGATAAGTTCTCCCAATATGCTCAAGTTAAAATAATAGGGTCAAAATCAATAGAAGATATCAGAGAACCTTTACGACAAAGCTTTTCGCTTTTGATATACCCAAAACAATAGTTATCGACAACGAGAAATCTTTAAATTCAGCTTCCATACAATTTATGGTCGAAGACCAATTTGGTATTAAAACTTTTAAAACTCCCCCATACACAAGCACAGTTAACGGACAAGTAGAAAGATTTCACTCTACCCTGTCTGAAATTATGCGCTGCCTTCAAACGGAACGCACACACCACTCATTCCAATAACTTTTAGACCGATGTACATACGAATATAACTACACCATACATTCCGCAACGGGGAAACGACCTATAGAGACATTTTTTGAAAATGCACGACAGGAAAATAAAGAAACCCTTCGGAGAAGACAGGCAAAAGATTTAGAAAACCATAATAAAACACGGAAACCTATGAAAATATATACTAATGAAGATGTAATTTATGTCAGAATAAACAAACGAATAGGGTCAAAATTTACAGTAAAATATAGAAAGGAAAGAGTTAAGGAAGACAAATCCAGTGTAGTAATCACTGAAAAAGGACGAACGGTACATAAAAGCAACATCTGACAATAGTAATTTTTTTCTCTTTTACTTTGCAGGTTTTTTGTGTACCTAGTGTATGCAGACTTTAAAATAATAGACTATACAAATTCACAATTAGCAATATTTGATACAGGATTGACAAGATTACAAACAGGAACCTAACGAATAATACATAAAGTAGATCTAGACGCATTTCAAATGACATTCGACGAAATGGACAACACTATTAAAACCAAGATAACATCAGAAAAACCTTTTCTACCCATCTTGAAAAATGAATTAACCCTTACACAAACTTATCTAAATAGACTCCGACCCAAAAGATTTAAAAAATCTATAGAAATAATAGGAAAAGTCTGGAAATGGATCGCGGGAAATCCCGATCATGATGACTTAGTAGTTTTAGATAATCAAATAAATAATATTATAAACAATAACAATAATCAAGTAGTAATAAATAAAATAATTTTTGACAGAATAAATAATATTATGAGAGTAGCGAATAAGATTTTAAAAGCGGTATAATCTAATGAAGATGTACAACGCAATTTTGCTATAGAATTAGAATATAAATTAAAGATTGTAAAAGAAGAAATTATTAATATTGATTATGCGATTCATTGGGCCAAAGCCGTAATCGTCAATTCGTATATTTTATCAAATGAAGAACTAGCATTAGCAAAATCCATTTTCATAAAAAATAACTTCACATTAAATAATGTAGAAGAATCGCTAGAACTTGCAAATTTTACATTTTAGCCTCAAATGAAACAATGTTATTTTATATGGTAGGAATACCATTAACAAACGAAGAAATTTGCGATTCAATTGTTATCAAACCCATATAGAAAAATAAATATGTTAATAATATGTAGTGAACATAGGGTATTTGGAATAAAAACAAAATGTAATGAAAATAATCATATAAAAATTTGTAACTATAAGAATATGATAGATATTAGTAATACTACTTGTGTCCCGCAACTACTCAGAAGCGAACCAGCAGAATGCACTCAAATAAATAACCAGCACATCCCATCGATAGAAAACATATCCCCTGGCGTCATATTACTAAACCAGTATAATGGCACAATTGACATCGATAACCAAAAAATAAATCTTGTGGGATCAAACGAAGTTCAATATCGTAATTCCACAGTTTTAATCGACAACCAAAAACACTCCTTTAATGAAATACTAACTAGCAAACCATTACCTGCAATCCTACAGTCAAATATCCCTTCGAACGAAGAGGAAGAAATTCTCAGCCTTGAGATGATGAAGGAACTCCACATAAATAACACCAATCATTTACAAACACTGCAGACAACTCACACAGCAGCTCTTATGACAATTTTTTCATTAGTAGTTATTTACCTGATCAGTCTAGCAACAATAGGCACTGCAACAATCATAAGGAAGAATTGTAAACATGAATGTGGCCAATAATAAAGAAGACACATCGGAAACTCCCACGTCAAAAGTGCCAATAACCCTAATAATTTAAACGTTCGTTCGCTTTTGACGTCGGAGGAGTTAGCAACATTAAAGTTAATTGCGATAAACAGAATAATGCTGGATAAACAATATACCAATCAACATCCGGCACACGCGGAATAACGAGACACAAATAAATAAATCAATAGTGCTAGCATAAGTAGTTTTTAAGTTATAAATAATTGATAATTGAAGTTGTAGTTTAGTCTTAGCAGAACAATTAACAATAAAGGTCATCTTGACCAAAAATACAAATTTTTTTAGCCGTTTCAATATAACAGGCAATAATTTACATATAAAAATATATTCATACATCTAAAATTAAAAGATCTATCTTTCTTTTCGCGGCTTCTTGTCACTGCGAACATATAACGTACATATGTCTATGTGGCGCAGTTATACAAATTATACATATGCTATATATGTATATACAAACGAGTAAACTTGAAAAATTTACCTGCGGTCGGTTAATTCCCTTTTCGTGGTTTTTTCGTACGAACATATATACATATATGTATACATGCGTATATATATGTATATGCACATACGGTCGCATATTAACATATACTATACATACTGGCAAATATACCTAATCGACATTGGGTACAAAATATCTAACAATAAATATAACAAAAAAGGATTTTTATAACATATTTAAACATTTGTGCAAAAATGTATTGTCACGTATGTAGATACGCTCACTGCTTCAAAGTCCACATTGGCATATATTCCGCGATGCCCCTTGGTTTTCGTCTAACAAAACCAAGCAGGATTGTGTAGAAAACCAAAGCGTAATACATATGTACATACATGCGCTCATTAGCACATAATAAATAAAATATCCACCTACAGGTGTACTCTATAGGACATTTGGACATCAAGCATAAATAAAAGGAATATACAGAGAAAATAAAATAATTTCCGGTCATTAAAAAAAATAATAATAATTAAATCAAATGTAAGCGATTAATTATTTACTTCATTTTAAAACTCGTATTAACTTAAAAGAGTTCACCATTGCACATATTATCAAATACGTTAAGCGTTATCTTTATATTTATGTCGTTCAAAACTCTTATTTACCTAAAAGAGCTTTCTTCTAATCATATAAATACTTATATATACGAAAATATTTTGAAATCTCGGTTTATTAAAAAGCCATTGGTTTTATTAATTTTTTGAAACTCTTACATACAAAAGAGTCTTCTATTCAACATTTTGAATATGAAATTTTTTCTAAACATCTACAAGTCTAGTTTTCACTAAGACGTTTTTATTTACTCTATATATCTTTTAAGGAGGATGGGGTCATGTGTAGAAGTTCACGCAAGTGAGGAAAGTTCTCTGATCGCCATTCACTTGGGAGTGGCCAGAAACGATTCTTTTACATATGACTCAAGCAGCTCACGACTTCCGGTCTTTGACCAAGTATCCTCTGGGTAGCCTAAGAACATCCGTTTGAAGGCGAGCTAAAGTGAGAAGGCGAAACACCCCCCCTGCATAGGGTTGTGCGCTGGGTTTGGGACCCGCCACGTAAAAAACCATCCCCAATGAAAAATCGCAAACAGCCTCGGATGAGAGACCCCCCTTTTGATGACGACCACGGCAAACGAAATAAGGACTATGATTTGAGGGCATGCACCTGGAATGTCCGGTCCCTTAATTGGGAAGGTGCCGCTGCCCAGCTGGTAGATGTCCTCGTAAAGATAAAGGCTGACATCACCGCCGTCCAAGAAATGCGATGGACGGGACAAGGACAGAGACGAGTAGGTCCTTGTGACATTTACTACAGTGGCCATATAAAGGAGCGCAAGTTTGGTGTTGGATTCGTGGTGGGAGAGAGACTCCGTCGCCGAGTACTATCATTCACTCCGGAGAATGAACGTCTAGCCACAATCCGCATCAAAGCGAGGTTCTTTAACATATCGCTGATTTGCGCCCACGCCCCGATGGAAGAGAAGGACGATGTGACCAAAGATACCTTTTATGAGTGCTTGGAGCGCACTTATGAGAGATGCCCCCGCCACGACGTCAAAATCGTGCTTGGCGACTTCAACGCCAGGGTGGGCAAAGAAGGTATCTTTGGCACTACGGTCGGTAAATTCAGCCTCCACGAGGAAACATCCCCAAATGGGTTGAGGCTGATCGACTTCGCCGGGGCCCGAAATATGGTTATCTGTAGTACTAGATTCCAGCATAAGAAGATACATCAAGCTACCTGGCTGTCTCCGGATCGAGAAACCACCAACCAGATCGATCATGTTGTGATAGACGGAAGACACGTCTCCAGTGTTTTAGATGTGCGTGCGCTCCGAGGTCCTAACATCGACTCGGACCACTATATTGTTGCAGCCAAAATTCGCACCCGCCTCTAAGCAGCAAAAAACGCACGCCAACAAACACAAGGAAGGTTCGACGTCGAGAAGCTGCAATCACAACAGACAGCCAAACGATTTTCTACTCGGCTTGCACTCCTGCTCTCTGAGAGCACTCGTCAACAACTCGGTATAAGGTAACTGTGGGACGGCATTTCAAACTCCTTACGTACAGCTGCAACCGAAACCATTGGTTTTCGGAAAGTGCAAAGGAACAGCTGGTACGACGAGGAGTGCCGTGTCGCAGCGGAGAGAAAACAGGCTGCCTACCTCGCAACGTTACGATCCACCACAACACGTGCGGGATGGGATAGATACCGAGAGTTGAGGAGGGAAGCGAGACGCATTTGTAGACAGAAAAAGAAAGAGGCCGAAATGCGTGAGTACGAAGAGCTTGATAAGCTGGCCGACAGGGGTAATGCTCGAAAATTCTACGAAAAGATGCGGCGGCTTACAGAAGGTTTCAAGACCGGAGCATACTCTTGTAGAACCCCCCAAGGTGATCTAGCCACCGATGCCCAGAGCATACTTAAATTATGGAGCGAACACTTCTCCAGCCTGCTGAATGGCAGTGAACACACAACACCAGGAGAAAACGAACCCGATACCCCAATCGATGACGATGGAGCAGATGTTCCATTGCCCGACCATGAAGAAGTTCGAATAGCAATTGCCCGTCTGAAAAACAACAAAGCGGCAGGGGCCGACGGATTGCCGGCCGAGCTATTCAAACACGGCGGCGAAGAGCTGATAAGGTGCATGCATCAGCTTCTTTGCAAAATATGGTCGGACGAAAGCATGCCCAACGATTGGAATTTAAGTGTGCTATGCCCAATCCATAAAAAAGGAGACCCCACAATCTGCGCCAACTACCGTGGGATTAGCCTCCTCAACATCGCATATAAGGTTCTGTCGAGCGTATTGTGTGAAAGATTAAAGCCCACCGTCAACAAACTGATTGGACCTTATCAGTGTGGCTTCAGACCTGGTAAATCAACAACCGACCAGATATTCACCATGCGCCAAATCTTGGAAAAGACCCGTGAAAAGAGAATCGACACTCACCACCTATTCGTCGATTTCAAAGCTGCTTTCGACAGCACGAAAAGGAGCTGCCTTTATGCCGCGATGTCTGAATTTGGTATCCCCGCAAAACTAATACGGCTGTGTAAACTGACGCTGAGCAACACTCAACAGTGTACAGCTGCTGGCGTATGCCGATGATATTGATATCATCGGCCTCAACACCCGCGCCGTTAGTTCTGCTTTCTCCAGACTGAACAAGGAAGCAACTCAAATGGGTCTGGCAGTGAACGAGGGCAAGACGAAATATCTCCTGTCATCAAACAAACAGTCGTCGCACTCGCGACTTGGCTCCCACGTCACTGTTGACAGTCATAACTTTGAAGTTGTAGATAATTTCGTCTATTTAGGAACCAGCATTAACACCACCAACAATGTCAGCCTGGAAATCCAACGCAGGATTACTCTTGCCAACAGGTGCTACTTCGGACTGAGTAGGCAATTGAAAAGTAAAGTCCTCTCTCGACGAACAAAAACCAAACTCTATAAGTCGCTCATTATACCCGTCCTGCTATATGGTGCAGAGGCTTGGACGATGACAACAACCGATGAGTCGACGTTGCGAGTTTTCGAGAGAAAAGTTCTGCGAAAGATTTATGGTCCTTTGCGAGTTGGCCACGGCGAATATCGCATTCGATGGAACGATGAGCTGTACGAGATATACGACGACATTGACATAGTTCAGCGAATTAAAAGACAGCGGCTACGCTGGCTAGGTCATGTTGTCCGGATGGATGAAAACGCTCCAGTTCTGAAAGTATTCGACGCAGTACCCGCCGCGGGAAGCAGAGGAAGAGGAAGACCTCCACTCCGTTGGAAGGACCAAGTGGAGAGGGACCTGGCTTCGCTTGGAATATCCAATTGGCGCCTCGTAGCGAAGAGAAGAAACGACTGGCGCGCTGTTGTTGACTCGGCTATAATCGCATAAGCGGTGTCTACGCCAGTAAAGAAGAAGAATATATCTTTTAAATGAGCTCAGACTCAAAGGAATCTAAAACAATCAAGACAATTCTGAATCGGTATTAGAAATCAAAAAAGACAATTTAGACAGTTTTTGGACGCGTCTCCAAACTGCATATGACGCAATTGTTGAATCTGATGATTCAGATTTTAAATTCTCTGCTTACACCAAGTATGAACACTGCCTAGACCAGTTCGAAGAAACAAAAGGAATGATTTCTGATCAATTAAAGCTATTAAGAGCAATTGCACCTACTCCACAACCGAGAGTAGAGCTGCCACAAAGACAAGCCCAAGAGGCAAGTTCAGGCATTCACCTTAAAGTGCTAGTATGCGACACAGATATATTTCATGGTGATTATGAACAGTGGCCGTCTTTCCGGGACATGTTTACAGCTGTGTACATAAACCATCGTAAATTATCACAAGCGCAGAAATTGTATCATCTCAGATACAAAGCCAAAGGTCAGGCAGGCGTAATAGTCAAACAGTTCGATTTCAATGACGAAAATTTCAATTTTGCTTGGGAAGCTCTTAAAGCACGTTACGAAAACGAAAGAATGTTGGTCGACAAGCAAGTGACGATACTCGTGCTAATGAATCTACCAAAAAATCAGAAAGAAACCAGTGAAGAATTCATAAAGCTTCAATCCACGCTTTCAAATTGTTTGTCGGTTTTATCGACACAGAATATTCCCACAGATAATTGGAACCCCATTCTGGTAAATATATGCACAGCTGCATTACCAGAAAAATCGTTACTTTTGTGGGAGCAATCGCTCTCATCGCGAAGAAAGTGCCCAACGTGGCAACAAATGAAAGAATTTCTTACTACCCAATATGAAATTGCAGAAAGGGTAGATAAAAAACTAGTCAGAACGAAAAACGTTCAAAACGACCTCAATAGAAGCGTCAATAGATCCCAAGCAAGTAGCCACAATAATTTAAATAGAAGCTTTTTTAAAAATCAATCGTTCACATCCGAACAATATAAACAAACGTCACGTGAACTTTGTAGAGGGGGTCACAAGCTAAAATCGTGCGAAAAATTCAAAAAAATGAATGTTAGCGATCGAAACAATTTCGTAAGAACGAAAAATTTATGTACCAACTGTTTGTCACATGCGCATACGCTTAAAGATTGCGAAAGCGAATTTACTTGCGTTTACTGCCATAAAAGACATCATTCAATGTTACATGTAACAAATTATTCCAGCTCACCCCCAAACAGCAAACGTAAAAAGAGCAACAAGTTTAGTTGCAACAACAAATTCTGAAAACTGCCAAGAAGCACCATGCTACTCAAAGACGTTAAAAGCCAAACGCTACATAGCGAAAATCACAGTAGGGTACTATTACCCACAGCAGTTGTCTCCATCGAACATCGAGGAGAACTGTTTAAACTCAGAGCCTTAAAAGACCAAGGATCACAACGATCATTTATAGTGTCTAGGGCACAAAACAGGCTACAGTTGCCAACAAAACTGGCCAATTCTGAAATCACGGGAATGGGAGGAAGAATTGTTCAAAACTTCTATAAAATCTGCCCCATTACCCTATTTTCCCCCAAAGCAGAAGCTATTGCCTTATCGCAATTAACCAATATGCTACCAAGCTATCACATAAATAGCAAGCATTGGCAAACGGTTTCACACCTATAGCTAGCAGACCCAAACTGCAACACCCCCGCTCAAATAGATTTTCTATTAGGCAGTGATCTCATACCACAGATAATACTTGAAGGTATTGGGAAAATCACAAATACACTTCTGGCGCAAAATACCATTTTCGGATGGGTCCTAAGTGGACTAGTTGCGGAACCAGCTACAACATTGACAACTCAAGTTGAGGACATCTCAAACGAGTACCTCAATTCCCAATTGAAAAAATTTTGGGAATTAAAAGAACTCCCCCCCCATATCAGTCACAACCCCTGAAGATCAGTATTGTGAGGACTTTCACAAAGCCACAACTATTAGATCTGAAAATGGTCGGTATGTCGTACGACTACCACTTAAGCAACAATTTCCTAACACACTCGCCTTAGGTCATTCTCGCACCTCTGCAATACAGCAGTTTCTAAGTATGGAAAGAAACCTACTTAAAAAAGGTGAACTCAAATCTGAATATGATGGTGTGTTAGAAGAGTACCTCCGTTTAGATCATATGGAGGAAGTAAACCCAGGGGAGAAAACCGTCAACGGCAAATACTACTCCTTTTACCTGCCACATCACGCAGTAGTAAAGCCAAACAAAAACCAACAAAAGTAAGAGTTGTCTTTAATGCCTCGGAAACCACTAGTTCCGGGGAATTCCCTAAATGATATCCTATTTACGGGACCCACACTCCAACCGTATTTAATGCTTCTGATATTAAATTGGCGTATATTCAAATACGTATTTAATGGGGACGTTGAAAAAATGTATCGGAAAATAGTCGTACATAAAGACGACCAAAATTTTCAACGTATTATGTTCCGAAGATCCCCCACCAGTCCTTTACGCGACTTCAAACTAAAAAGAGTTACATTTGGCGTTAACTGTGCACCATATCTAGCCATTCGAACACTCCACGAATTGGCAGACAACACAAAGTCAGAATTTCCTCTGGCAACTGAAATGTTGAAAACTCAAACGTATGTAGACGATATTTTGTCAGGAAGTCATACTCTTCCGCAAGCATACGAAGCCTTATCCTCAAATCCGCAGGGTTTCCATTAAAACAGATTACGGCAAATCACCCAAATATACTCAAAAATATTCCAAACAAAAATTTGTTGGACACTAATTTCCTTATATTCGAAAAGGAAAGTACAACAAAAATACTAGGCATCCAATGGAATGCGATATTGGATTAGTTCTCATACACAACAGAGTCCATATCCGCATTATCAGCCATCACAAAAAAAACCGATTTTATCCTCGGTGGCAAAACTTTTCGACCCCGCAGGATGGCTTTCGATAATTATGATCCAAGCGAAAATCTTAATACAAGAATTATGGCTAGATGGAACTGACTGAGACGAACAAGTGAAACCTCTTCGCTTAGAAAAATGGTCCCAGTTCGCAAACAATCTGAATGATATTTCTCAGATACAAATTCCGCGATGGGTAAATTACTCTCCCGATCACAAAGTCGAATTACATGGCTTCTGTGACGCCTCAGAAAAGGCATACTGCGCTAATATTTATGTGCGCGTGCAATACCATAACGACAAGCCACTTATTAGTAGCAAAGGCAAAGGTGGCGCCTTTGAAAGCCATAAGTCAGGGAATGTTTAGTTTAGTATCCCATTTGAAGAGGTTTTGCGCAAAGGGGGAGGGGGCTGGGGGCTTGCTACCCCCCTCATTTGAAAGGTAATGAATGGAAATTTTGAATAATAGCACCCTTCCCCCCCTAGGACCACGGGGGGCTCTAGGGCAGCCTCCTGAAAATGGTGTAAAATCGTAGTTTTTCCATACAATTTTCACTAATTATTATAAAATTTATGTATTTTTACGCATAGAGTGACTCTATGTTTATTATTTTTATTATTTCAATGAATTAAAGTGGAAATCCACTTTATTTAAATAATAAAAACACTGAAAATTAAAAATTGTATATGTATCGGTAATAATGCATACAAGTAGTTGAAGTACCAAGATAACCCAACCAACCATTTATTCAAGACCCCCTAAATAATAAAATTGGGTTTTCATCGCGCGATTTTTTTTTCCAAATTTTCATTATATTTTCAGTATAATATATTACATTGAAACAAGCGCCGCAGTATATAAGACCTAAAATTTTGATTCGTTGGGTTATTACTGTCTTCCTTTTGTGCTTATTTCCTTCGTCGTTTGACAGTTCATATTCAGTAATTTTGCTTAAATTTCAAGGAACAGTATAACGCGTAATTGAAAGCTGTTTTATTTATTAAATTGTACATAAAATTGCAACTTAAAATTCATAATTTATCATTAATTCAATCAAATATATTTCAAAGAATGTGTGTGTGTTAAATTGGTTAAATTGTTTGCAAGCAGTGCAACAAAAACTTCAAAAGAAGAGAGCCATTTTTTGAGAAAATGTGAAAATGTGCGTTTTTTGCTTACTTATATCTAAAAAACAAATTAACATTTAACATTAAATTTAAATTTAAACCAAAGTTTAATTCGTTGGCTATCCGTGCTATATAAATTTAAAAAAATCCGTGCACGCATTTAAGAGAAATAAGCAGTGAAAATGAGATACTAAACTAAACCCAACCCCATAAGTCTCCCACGACTTGAGTTATGTGGCGCACTTATTCTTCTTTACTGGCGTAGACACCGCTTACGCGATTATAGCCGAGTCAACAACAGCGCGCCAGTCGTTTCTTCTCTTCGCTACGTGGCGCCAATTGGATATTACAAGCAAAGCCAGGTCCTTCTCAGACATCGCGGCAGCTTTGAAATCGACGAAGAGTTGGTGTCTTCGATTCTCCTTTCACGGGTATTTTCCAAGATTTGGCGCATGGTGAATATCTGGTCGGTTGTTGATTTGCCTGGTCTAAAGCCACACTGA
The DNA here is from genome assembly GCA_037783105.1 of Bactrocera zonata. Classification (NCBI taxonomy): domain Eukaryota; kingdom Metazoa; phylum Arthropoda; class Insecta; order Diptera; family Tephritidae; genus Bactrocera; species Bactrocera zonata. Next base: position 53,457 of record JBAWJQ010000689.1, on the reverse strand, counting down.
TAAGGTCCAATCAATTTGTTGACGGTGGGCTTTAATCTTTCACACAATACGCTGGACAGAACCTTATATGCGATGTTGAGGAGGCTAATCCCACGGTAGTTGGCGCAGATTGTGGGGTCTCCTTTTTTATGGATTGGGCATAGCACACTTAAATTCCAATCGTTGGGCATGCTTTCGTCCGACCATATTTTGCAAAGAAGCTGATGCATGCTCCTTACCAGTTCTTCGCCGCCGTGTTTGAATAGCTCGGCCGACAATCCGTCGGCCCCTGCCGCTTTGTTGCTTTTCAGGCGGGCAATTGCTATTCGAACCTCTTCATGGTCGGGAAATGTGACGTCTGCTCCGTCGTCACCGATTGGGGAATCGGGTTAGCCTTCTCCTGGCGTTGTGCGTTCACTGCTATTCAGCAGGCTGGAGAAGTGTTCCCTTCATAATTTAAGTATGTTCTGGGCATCTGTGACTAGATCACCTTTGGGGGTTCTACAAGAGTATGCTCCGGTCTTGAAACCTTCTGTAAGCCGCCGCATTTTTTCGTAGAATTTTCGAGCATTACCCCTGTCGGCCAGCTTATCAAGCTCTTCGTACTCACGCATTTTGGCCTCTTTCTTTTTCTGTCTACAAATGCGTCTCGCTTCCCTCTTTAACTCTCGGTATCTATCCCATCCCGCATGTGTCGTGGTCGATCGCAACGTTGCGAGGTAGGCAGCCTATTTTCTCTCCGCTGCGACACCTTTCACACATTATTGGATGATACCGACATCCTTGAACGATTTTCATCGTTTCCAAGAGCTCTCAGAGTAGTTGCTTATATGTTCAAATTTATAGAATAACTCAAAAGCAAAGTCAAGAAATCACATAATTTCCCATGCAACACAGTGACGCACCTATAGTTACAAAAGGTAAAGGTCGCACTAAGAGAATCGAAGCCAATTGATAAAAAGAGCTCACTCCTAGTTCTAAACCTATTTCTGGACACGAAAGGTCTGCTTCGTGCCAATGGTCGGCTCGCTAATTCGAGCCTAACATATAAAGAACGCCATCCCATAATAATTCCAGAGAGGTCACCATTTGCCACACTGAGCCTCAATTACATCCACATCTTAATGCTACACGCCGAACATCGCCTCATGCAACATACGGTACGCCAGGAGTATTATATCCCCCGTCTTAAGCCGCAAATCAAGAAATGCATCTTCACGTGCATGATTTGCACTATGCACAAACAGAAGATACGAACGCAGATTATGGCAGCACTCCTACCTGAACGCTGCAATTTCGCTCTGCCTTTTACCACAACAGATGTTGATTTTGCTGGGCCTTTCCAGGTAAAGGCGTCTATGTTAAGGTCCCCCACTCTCATGAAAGGCTATGTGGCTGTCTTTGTATGCTTCACAACAAAGGGAGTACATCTTGAGCTATGTAGTATTCTGAGGGGTAATCGGAGGCTTTTCTCGCGGCATTTGCTCGCTTCGTCGCTCGACGTGGCTACCCTTCAAAATCATGAGCGATAATGGCAAAACCTTTATTGGAGCTCAACGAGCCGCAGAAAAGCAATTTTTGGATTTCCTAAAGCAACTGTCACCCGACATCGTACAAAAGTACGCCCCTAAAGGTATCAATTGGCAATTTATACCCCCAAGCGCTCCTCATATGTGCGGTTTATGGGAATCAGCTGTAGAAAGCTTCAAATCCCAGTTCAAACGGGTAGCTGGAAATTATAAATTCAAATACGAAGAGTTCAAGACGTTATTAAATCGAATTGAAGCCGTTCTCAATTCACGGCTACTCACAGTACTATCGCAAGACCCCTCAGATTTGACCGCCTTAACTCCAGGGCATTTTCTAAAAGGAGCACTCATCCTGCCCATTACTGAGCCAGGCGTGGAGTCGCTATCCCTATTAAATCGATGGATACGAATTAAAATTCTCTATCATGATTTCAGCCGCCAATGAAAGGACGAGAACATAAAGGACCTCCACAAAAGATACCGTTAGAAGACTCCTGAACAAGCGCCTAAACTTGGAGACTGTGTCCTCATTCATGATGATTGTCTACCCCCACCGAGTGGAAGCTACGCAAAACGGAACACTAACCAGACCGCTCGTGAAGCTGTGCTTTTTGCCAACCACCGACGACCGCGAATCCGAAAACCGAAAAAACCAAACCGCGATATAATGAAAGCATTAAATTTAACAATAAAACGAGAAATACGCCCATAACAACCGTTAGAATTAAGACGCCGTATAAAATAACCAAGAATATTAGCCAAAAAATTGTCAATCAATACGACGACACGTTCATGCCACCGATTCCAACCCGCAGCTCCTGGCCCATCCCAGATGGTGGCAGCCTGGACCACCACCTCGTCGATCTACGGGGCTGAGCAGCGTTGTGGCAACACTGCAACAGCTGCAGCGCCTTTAAGGCTAAACAGTCGTTTAGGGGGGCCTGCATGGTTGAATGAGCTTCTGCGCCCCCTCTAATTGTAACACAACTACACCCCACACATACACACCTCGTCTTCACACCACACTACACACATCGGCATCATGCGCACCATCCGTTTCATCCCATACTCAACACACCACACGCATGATGACATCACACAAATATGCGCATATACATACACCATTCCACCCGGTGGGACTTCAAATTCCAGTGGGAATAGTCACCGTCGCTGAGCTTTAAGCGACCGGGGAGGTCGGCAGGTCGCGGATAGCCGGACGGCCTGTAGTAGCAGGTTAGTTGCGAAATAAGTTTAAACGAATAAACAATCCCCGACGAGAAGCGGCGAGAGTGGAGGTTGCGGTATAAAAGCCAGCAAGACCGTTGAAACTCCTGCGACAGTGGGCGAATCGACACCGCTCCTTGAGGTATGTGCCCCCGCAACATGCAAGGGCATGTTGTGTAATAAAAAAGAATCCAGGCGCGACGGACCCATAATGGGCCGCTTCCTGGTCAGCGTCTGTTCACCATGTTAGGTGCGGCTGGTATTACTACGTGACCGGTACACAGCGCGGCGCACTGGGAGTCCCTGGATAACTTAACAGCGATGTCTCCGCTGTTAGGATAAAAAGGGTGATGTGAGCTTGCTCTGCCGAGGTGTTAGCCGCGTGGTGTATCAATAAACAGCCACTTCGGTCCCTGGTCAGGGAGTGTGCATTGGGCGCAGGAGTAGTAGCCTGCGTTGCCCTGGGCGAGCGCCGGTCCGTCCGTGTTTTCCGGGACTGGTAAAGCGAAGGACAGGCCTCAGGGAACTGGGGTTGGAGCAAAGTCTCCGAGGGTACACCCGTTCCTGTCTATTTCGGCCCGCCCCCCTACACACGATGCGCTGTGAAAAACAAACCAATGGAGAATAATTTGAGAAAATACATCAAAACCAATAGCAGCAGTGTACCTCACTGCATGATGAGCAACGGCACTCAAAGCCCTGGCAGCATGTTTCTAGAAACTGATTTACCCAGGGAAACGCCGACGATTAGCATATCTAGCGAAGTGGATCCATTCAAACGTGCATCAAGATTGATGCGTTCACCAAAACAAGCGCTAGTTGTTGAAAAACCTGTAAGATCGAGGTCGTCACCACCTGCGCTGCAAGACAGCTCGCCTCAACCGGAACCAACGCAACCGAAGGGTGACACTATGTCGGAACGTGGAGACATGATCAAGAGGCTAACAGAAGCAATGAAACTGCCTCAAAGATCGATTAATAACCAGATCCGTGACCTACTTACATCGGTCACTAGACTCCACGCACGCACCCAAAGCGAGTACAATAGAGTCAAGGAAAGCAGACAAAATGCCTCCCTAAGGCTTACAGGAACAGACTCAACGCCGAAAAGACCCCGCGAGGATGAGCAGCTGATGCGAAAGATCCCGCCTAAAAAATTAGCCAGCCAAGAGGAAGTCCAAAAGAGGAGCACCGCGTGCAAGAGGAATGATGGAAACATTCCTATAAAAGAACGGAAGGAAGAGGAAAAGGCAGATGAATGGAAACAGGTGAAACGAAAAACACCAAACCCGATTAAAAAGGCTGTTTTTGCTCCACGTCCGAGGCCCGATGCAATTATCATTGCGCGCACGGGAAACGTGTCATAAAGCGATATGCTTAGAGCCGTCAAAAAGGAAGATGCTCTGAAAGAGCTTGGCGGGAACGTTTCGCGGATTCGGAAAACGGTAAAAGGCGAAATACTGCTTGAAATGAAGAAGGCCCAGATGAAAAACACGGGAGCATATGAAAGGGAGATATGCAAAGTCCTTGGCGACCAGGCGAAAATAACCCACGTGACCCTAACCCACGAGGTATCAGTGGAGATCAGAGACCTGGACGAAATCACCACCAAAGAGGACATAGCATTGGCAATATGCTCACAAATTAAAGAGCTGAGTTCCATTGATGTAAATGCCATCAAAACCATCAGATAGGCATATGCGGGCACGCAGACGGCAGTCATCAGCCTTCCCGCAGCGGACTCAAAACGGCTGCTTGACGCTCATAAGCTAAAGATTGGATGGGTGGACTGCAGAATAAGGGAAAAGCCGAAACTCAGAAAATGTTTCAGGTGCCTGGAATACGGTCATCTGGCGAGAGCATGTACGAGTGAGGAAGATCGAAGCACATGTTGTGCCAAATATGGTGAAAAGGGACATTTCACAAAGGAATGTGACAAAAGCCCATCGTGTGCAGCATGCAAAAGCAGCAGGAAAAAAGAAACCGGACACCAGAACGGAAGCTGGAAGTGTCCACTATATCAAGCGGCGTGTAAAAAGACAAAATGAGAGTTGTCCAAATCAACCTAAACCACTGCGAAGCGGCTCAAGAGCTGATGAGCAATACAAAAACATAAACGCTGGCACGTGGATCTCCGACAAGGAAAAGAAAGTTGCTATATGGGCCTGTTGGGGCAACGCCTTCCAAAATAAGCCGCTTCTGGGAAGATCTTACTATACACGAGCGAAAATAGGTGGCAGTTATTTCTACAGCTGCTATATTCCCCCGAGTGTGCTGCATGGAGACTATGAAAGAATTTTCGATGAGCTAGTACGAGACGCCCTTACTACCACGCCAAACGTGATAGCAGGCGACTTCAACGCATGGGCAATTGAATGGGGTAGTAGCTACACAAACAGACGAGTGTGAGGTATTGATCAAAATAAAACACCGTTTATTAACCGAGTATATTTATATTTAATTGTGAATATTAGAATGTTTAATTTAGTATATAATTCAAGAATATTAAACGTAAAGCTCCAAAAACCTAAGTTGCGCGTCTTACTTCCTTGCGTTCGCTCTCGATACTCTCCCGCAAGCATCCCTCGTCTTGCCACCTGTTGCTCATTTAGTAGGCTTGCTATCTATCGTTGACAGCTCGGCCACTTCTGATTGATCGTCTCTCCTGGACGATTTTTCGCTATCGTCTTCTTCAGTAGTGGTTTGCTCACCATAATCTGGTGTCTCGGTTTCATAGTCGTCATCTACAAGACTATGGTTTACCCATGGTTTCATGTTGTCGTTCGTAAATACCCCTGCATAACGCTTTCGCTGCTTAGGCACATCTGGTAGATCTTCTACGACGTAGCGGTCGTTGGGTAAAACCTTCGTTACGATATAAGGTCCTTTCTATGATGGTTCAAGCTTATGGGAGGTAACAGTGGGTGGAAGTACGTAGTCAATTACCACCAGATCTCCTTCATTGTACTTCCTTGGTGTTTGATGCTTCGCATCGAACCTCTGCTTCCATTTAGCCCTTTCTGCGGTTATTCGTTCGGCTGCTAGATTCATTCGGAAGTCTTCGTGTTGAATCTTGTTCTCCTCATCGTCATCTTGCACAACTTGAATCAAGCGGTTTACTGTTACGTCGCGTAGTTTAAAGTTGAAAACTAAACTATTCGGGCTCTGCCTAGTTGTTGCATTGCTTTGAGAGTTTAGACACCATTGAAGTTGCGGTAGTGCCTCGTCCCAATCTTTATCGTTTTTGACCCTGCATTTAAGTGATGCTAAAATGGTCTTATTTACACGCTCAGCCTGGCCGTTGGCACGGGGCGTGCGCACTGCCACTTTAACATGCCGTATCTTTGAATGAAGTTCTGGAACTCCTTTGACGTGAAGGCCGTGCCCCTGTCGGAAACGATATGCCTGGGGCTTCCATATACATTTACATATTCTCATAGCGTCGTAAGCACTGATGTCGTTATCGTGTTGCGTAATGCTCGTAGTATTACATACTTGGTAAAAGCACATACAATTACGAGTATATAATAATTACCTCGTTTGCTTCGTACGAATGGCCCTAGATGGTCTATATGCACGCATCTGAAGGGTATCGGTACAACTTCGCTTACATGTAACTGCGCTTCCTTTTTACAGCCTGTAACTTTATTCATACAACATTCTGGACATGCTGCAATATAGGATTTTACATATGATCGCATCCGTGCAAACCAGAAGTCTTTCGATACACGCTCGCATGTCTTGTCCAGTCCGAAGTGACCTGCTTCATCATGACATGCTCTTACTATACGCCATTTGACGCCTCGTGGTACTACTAGTCTTTTGTTTCCGTTGACTTTGCGAAACAACCGTTGACCTTGCAATACGTAGTCTTTAATCTGACATTCGTTTGATGCTGATTTTCCATTGAGAACTTCGATGATATCTTTGAGTGTTTCGTCTTGTCTTTGCATTGCTGATACCCAGTCGTTGTCCATTGACTCAGCAATTGTTGTCGGTTCTATCGGCCAGCATATTCTTCGCACCTGCGCGGTGAATGCATTGGAAGTCAAACTCCAGAAGTTTAAGCCACCACCTTGCGATCCGTGGTAACAATGGCGTAGTTGCTTTAGTCACTGCTACAGCGTTGCAGTCGGTGATTACCTTAAAGCTATGCCCAATTAAGTACATACGATATCGCTGCAGAGATTCAACTATTGCCAGAACTTCTAGCTTGTGGCTGGCATAGTTGCACTGCCTGCTAAAGTAAAACACAGGTCGCCACTCATTAGCGTTGTCGTTCTGCATTAGAATACCAGATAACCCCATGGAACTCGCATCCGTGTGTACCTCGTGTGGTTTCGTTGCTTCGTACATCGTCAGCACAGGTTTCGTAATTATAATCGATTTAAATTTCTCAAAAGCATCGTTCTGTTCTTTGTTCCAGATAAACGTTGCATTCTTTTTCAGCAGTGTCGTTAATGGATATGCTATGATGCTATATTCTTTGACAAATTTCCGGAAATAGCCGGTTACTCCCAAAAATTGTCGCACTGATTTTATCGTTGTGGGTTTCGGAAACTCTTCGATCACCTTCGTTTTGTTTTCACCAGAACGTATGCCGTCGGAATTCATGTCATAACCTAAAAACTGCACCTGCTGGGTCAAAAATGTACTCTTCGAGGGTCTAAGTGTCAGACCTGTTACGTTTACAGCTTCAAGAAATTCTCGAAGTACGTCAATACCTTCGTCAACTGACTTCGTGGCTATGATGACCTCATCTACGTAGTTGACCACTTTGTCACGTTGTTTAAGCGTTTTAATTAAATTTACCATTACCTCCTGGAAAACCATTGGAGCGTTCACTAGACCGGAAGGCATAACATTATACTCAAACAGCCCTTCATGCGTCAAAAACGCAGTATACTTTTTCGATTCTTCGTTCATAGGTACTTGATAATAGCCGGAGGTCATGTCCAGCGTCGTAAAATATTTATTGCCAGCTAGACGTGAAAGCTGTTCCTCCACGATTGGCATAACGTAGTTCTTCTTAACCGTGACCTCGTTCAATGCTTGGAACTCGATGCACATTCGACTCTCACCGTTGGATTTTTTTTTACTAAAAGCACTGATGCGGCGTGTGGGGAATTGCTTGGACGGATTATATCATTGTCCAGCAGTTCCTTTAAAATTTTTGATAACGTTGGTCGTTGTGAAAACGGAACCTGGTACCGTTTGCCCAAGATAGGATCTGATGTCGTTACATTTATGGTCATTTGTACGTCCTTGCATCTACCAAATTGACTAATATCTTCTGCAAAACATTGTTTAAAAATTATTAAAAGATTCCTTGTCTTGCCTTTGTCTTCTTCCGTTAAGCAGCTACATAGATATATTTAAGTCCGCTTTCTCGTTTTCTACTGATACCCGTTGTTTTTTAGAACGTCGCGACCTAATAAAATATCGTAGGGCAGCAACTCATCAGCAACAATGTACAATGTCGCCTCGCGTTGGACTTTGTCAATAGTCACATTAACGTTGACTTGTTCAGTAACTTGCACCTTGGATGCGCCGAATCCTGTAAAGCATCTTTTAGCTTCCTTTTTTTGCATACCATCTGCTGCAGATGCGCGTATCAGCGAGCATACGCTGCCGGTATCAATGAAAGCCTCCAGTCGCCTTCCTTCAAGCTCCACCATTTTTGTAACCGGAGGGGCTTCGTCGTGTTCGTCGTGGTCGCCAATCTTCGCAACAGATGCCTTTTTGTTGCAATTCTTCGCTTCATGACCTATATTTGTACATATAGTACACCGTTGTTTCCGTTGAGGTTGCGGACACTTGGCTGCAATGTGCCCGTAATCATTACAATTGAAACATTTTATTTGTGTTGGCTTCGCATTTGCTTTCAATTCGGGTTTCGCTGTTTGCTGAGTTAACGCCGTTGGAGTCACCGATACGTTGCTGACTGTCGTTAAATTTTTGAGCGCCACCAATAGTTGACTACACGTCGCAAAATTCATTGTTGCCAATGTTTTAGTTGGTACACTATCGTTGAGTCCACCGATAATATGTGTGTTGATGGAAACATCGTCCACCGTACCTTGTCGACCTATCGTTAACATGGAGTAATAATACTCTAAATAGTCTTCGTTGGGTTTGCGTTTGCGCTTCATAAGCGCCTTATGCGTTTCAGCTGCGTTGTGTGCTGACGGAAAGTCCGCAGTAAATGCGTGCACGAATTGTGACCAGGAACTGAAAACATCTTGTGCGTCCAGCCACTGTTTGGCCATGCCTTTCATTTTGTGCTGAACCGCGATCAAAACCATATCTTCCTTCCAGCCATAGCATTGTTGTAGTTGCTGAGTTCGATTTATGAACTTCATTGCTGACGTTGAACCTTTGAGTGGGTCCAATTCAGGCATTACACCTATCATATCCTGAATTCTCATCTTTGGGCGTGATGCTGTTCGTAGATCATCAGCAGATTCCCAGGTAGCTAAGCTTGAATCTGGCCTAACACCATCGTTGTTGTTTGACGTTTGTTGAATTTCATCGTTCGCTGGTATCGATTCTGAGTTACGATTCATTGTACCAATAGCTGACGTTAAACTTGCCATCGCTTCTCTCAAGCTATTCAGTTGCACTCGTACATCATTTGTGGATACCGCACCATCGTCTTCAAGCTCCATCGGATCTACCTCATCAGCACCCAAAACTTCTTGCAGTTTGGCTACTTTAACTATTTTGGTACCCGTCGTTGGTAAATCGTTAGCCCTTAGTAGTGCATTCAGTTGAATGACCTTTAGCGTATTTAACTTTATCATGTTTGTAAAAGAAGTATTTTATTAGTAGAAACCCAATATTCCTAAAACAATTTATTTCACCGTCCTTTTATTTAGAGCCTGCACTGTGATTTGTTTGCCTTTATTTCGTTGTTTTACTCTTGCTGTTTGCTGCTTGGTACTGCTTCAAATTCGTTTTGCCAATTCCAATTGGAAGTTCTGCTTGCACACGAACTAACTAGCGTGTGTATGCGTTTTAAAATTTAAACGTTGACTCGTAGACGCAGAGAAGTTTAATTAGCGTGGTTTCGCATCTGCTCAGTCGAGACTGTTGTATGCAGCGCAGTCAGCTCCGTTTGTTGCACGCTTGCGCTTTCGTTGAATTGCCTTCTTTCTTTGCGTATCTATACAAACACGCTGTACGTTGAAACTCAGGTTGTTAATGCTTCACTGTTGCACTGTGAATACTTGGCTGCCGTGTTGAAACTCTTCTTTGCAGAGGCAAACGCGGCGTTTTTCCCAATACGTGCTCGTTTTGCGCTGTCCCTTTCCTTGGAGATTCTCGTCGTTTGTGTACTACACTCGAACACCGCTTTTATTGTTTCTGCTTTGCAATTGGTTGTAATTGCTCGGTGTGTCTTTCCTAATAAGACGTTGGCGTTTCGCTGTGGCTTCGTTTTGCAGCACTTACACTTGGCTGCGCCGTTGAGAATCTTCTCTTCAAATGACGATGCGCCGTCTTGCTATTACGTGCACGTTTGCGCTGCCGTTGATCGTTGAAGATTCTCGTCGTTCGTGTACTATACTTGTACACCCTTGCCACTGCGTCGACGTTTTATGTCGTTGTAGGCGTATGGATAAATAAATTCCACTTCTGAGATGTGAGGTATGGATCAAAATAAAACACCATTTATTAACCGAGTATATTTATATTTAATTGTGAATATTAGAATGTTTAATTTAGTATATAATTCAAGAATATTAAACGTAAAGCTCCAAAAACCTAAGTTGCGCGTCTTACTTCCTCGCGTTCGCTCTCGATACTCTCCCGCAAGCATCCCTCGTCTTGCCACCTGTTGCTCATTTAGTAGGCTTGCCATCTATCGTTGACACGAGGTAATCCTCTACTCAAAGCGTTTTCTGTGTTAGACGCCGTGCTGCTCAATATCGGCAGTAGAAACACTTTCGAAAAGAATGAACGGGGAGCGATAATAGACATCACATTCGCCAGCAGCATGCTAGTTCGATCTGCAAACTGGAAGGTGTGCGACTTCTACACACATAGCGACCACCTGGCCATTTTGCTGGAAATCCGTAAACAAACACAAACTCGATCCAGCGTAATAAAATTGCGGAAAAAAGGATGGAAGGTGGAAACGTTCGATGAAGAAACTTTCAAACTTATGTTGGATGGGAACATAGATGGTGCGATCAACGTTGACCGACAAGCTGAAAAACTGGTGAAGCACATAAGCAAAGCCTGCGATGCTGCTATGTGTAGAAAAAGGCACAAAATAACCCAAAAGCCTGCATACTGGTGGAACGAGGAGATCAGCACATTGAGAAGCGAATGCCATAAAGCGAGACGCCTCTGCCAAAGGAGCCAAGGTACGCCACACCATACAAGATTGCGAGAAAGTTTTAAAAGAAAACGTAAAGAACTCAAAAAGGCGATCAAAAGAAGTAAGTCTTCGAGTTTTAAAGAGTTATGTGAAAAGGTGGACGAAAATCCGTGGGTTGATGCTTATAAAATAGTGATGGCGAAAATCAGAGGAGGAAAAAGTCAAGCACCAACCTGTCCGATCCTCCTAGAAAAGGTGGTGAAAACGCTCTTCCCAACGCAAGAACCACAATCGAGTAGAACGATACCAACCATGATGGAATCTGCAATTGTAGGCGAGAAGGAGGTAATGGAAGTGGCAGAGAGATTTGGCAACACAAAGGCTCCAGGACTTGGTGGCATCCCGAACAAGGCACTGAAAATTGCCATCAGCCATAAAAAGAGGGCATTTGCCGAACTCTACACCCGATGTCTGAATGAAGGAATTTTCCCGAAAGTTTGGAAGAAACAGCGGCTGGTTCTTCTACAAAAGCAAAACAAACCGGCTGGAGAGCCGAGTGCGTATCGCCCACTCTGCATGATCGACACGATGGCAAAAATACTAGAAAGATTGATTTGCACACGGCTAGAACGCCACCTAGAAGAAGAGTCTCCTGGGTTATCTGAAAACTAATTTGGATTCAGAAGGCATCGGTCCAGTTTAGACGCAGTTGGAAAAGTGACGGACATTGCATCCAAAGCCATAGAGGGCACCAGATGGATGTTTGGTGATAAAAAATACTGCGCAGTTGTTACGCTGGACGTGAAAAACGCTTTTAACTCGGCATACTGGCCACATATATTGAGAGCATTAGAGGCAATAAACACCCCGGGGTATCTTCTGAGGATAATTAGCAGCTATCTGTCTGACAGACTACTGTTGTACGATACCGATGCAGATCCAAAAACCTACACGGTGACAGGTGGAGTACCACAAGGCTCCGTACTAGGTCCACTACTTTGGAATGTGCTGTACGACGGGGTGCTACGATTACCGCTGCCAAAAGAAGCGCAGATAATTGGTTATGCGGACGATATTGCCGTAACGATCGTAGCCAAAGAACTCTTGTAGATACAGAGCATATGCAATGAGACCGTGTCGAATTTCAAGGCGCACATTGAAAAGACCTATGGTAAGGCGGCTAAAGTGACTGCGGCCCTGTCGAGGATCATGGCAAACATTGGTGGCCCAAGTCAAAGAAGGAGAGCTCTGTTGGCCAAAGTTAGCCAGTCAATGCTTATGTACGCAGCTCCCATATGGGGGACAGCCCTACGTCAAAAAACTTGTGTAAATATGGCAAAGGCTGCGTCCAGGTTATGTGCCCTGAGAGTTGCCTGTGCGTTTAGAACGGTGTCGCACGAGGCGAGTGCTATCATATCTGGTCTTATGCCACCGGATATAATGACCTCTGAATTAAGTAGAGTCTACCGCAAAACCAAAGCAATGAATAGGCGCCTAACGGTCGACGATCGTAAACAGGAGAGGAAGTCAAGTCTCGATGAGTGGCAAAAGCAAGGGGATGCGGCAGATAAGGGAAGATGGACCCATAGATTAATTAAGAATGTATCAGCCTGGATTGACAGACAACACGGGGAGACAGATTTCTATCGGGCCATGGCTGTTTCAGGGAATATCTGCACAAATTTGGCCACGATGACGAAACAAAATGTTCCTTCTGCGGAAATGCCGCAGAAAACGCAGAGCACGACTTTTTCACCTGCTCCAGGTAAGTAGTAGAGAGAGAGACCATAGAAAAGCTGACAAATGAAAGCATAACACCCGACAACATAGTGAGTCACATGCTGCGATCACAGCTGGTGTGGGCTAAAATGAAAGAGTGGGCCAATAGCGCTCCTAGAACTTAGAACAAAAGAAAGGCAGCGAAGAAGCATAAGACCACATGAGTAACCCGAGCGGTAGGTCGTGAAGAGGTAGTTATCGCCCAGCTTGGTCCTGCGAAGTAGTGCCTAACGGCGGTCCCGCAGGTCCGAATATAAGCTACAGCAGCCGGAGTTAAGGGTTTAGTACGTAGGCATACTGGCTCGCAAGTCCAGAATAGTTAATTATTACTGTCTGGGCGTGGTCCCGAAAGAGGTGTACCCTAGCGGACATTATGAATCGTGCATGCTACCAGTCCCACCCTGGTAGTATCTTTAAAAGATTCCCGCTTCGGAAAAAAAACATACACCATTCCAACCGCTTCCATTTTCATCTTGTAAGTGCCATTCGAATTCGTCAAAGGTGAGTGCCGGTAGTTTCAAGTTTATAAAATGACGCTTTTTTTCTCTATAATCTATAATTTAGTTTTTAATTAGCTTCAATTTTCTACAATTCAAAAACCATTTTCCTTTTTGGCTTGTCTGTTTTCGGTGCCTTTTTTTTGGAATTATTGGCTGTGTTTGTGGAAATTTTCACTTTTCGTTTGTGTTTGATTACTTTTTTATGTTTACAATTAATACATTTCTATATTATATACTTAATTAATTTTACGTGTTTCAAATGATGTTTTCTTTCAGTTCGTTTTGAATTAGCATTAATTTTCGAGAATTCAACAACAATTTTCCTTTTTGGCTTGCCTTGTTTTCGGTGCCTTTTTTGGAATTATTGTCTGTGTTATTCCGTCATTTAACAATTGCTGAATTTTTTCTTAGACAAAGTCGTTCCACGTCCATTGGAACTGATGGAGGTTGTCGTTGTTGAGATTGATCTCAAAGATTTCTTCATTGGTATTTGTTTATTCTTTCCCATACTTAAATTTTGTATGCAGTGGTGCTGGTGTCTCCTCTTGGTAGGAATGTAGTAGTTTTGCTTTATCTTTTCCAGGACTTAACGTTGTCCGCTGTTTCAGGGTCTATTGCGAATCTTGATGAAAGTATTATCCACTATTTCAGGACCTATACCTTTGTACCTTGTTCCACTTTTTAGGAATTGTCGCTGTCTGCTGTTCCAGGGTTTGTTGTGGATCTTGCTGACTTCATCGCTGTCCGTTTTTTTTAGGATCTGCTGTTGATTCATTCTGGAATGCCATTGCCATTTGTTTCTGCCCTTTTTTTCAGGATTTTAGTACTGGAAGTCCTACTTCCCGTGGAATTTTTTGATTTATTCTTTTCGGAATAAAATCTGGCTTTTTGGATAGCAAATAAATTTGCGATCCCGGTTGAGCCCCCAGTTAATTTTTATATTGAGTAAAAATGTGTCAAAAGAATATATTTTGAGCTACACCGAAGTGTGTACTCTTTATTTATACTCTTAAGACTAACTTATTACATGGTTCTTACTTCAATTTATACTAACTAGTATGTTTACTTATTACTAGTTGATAGCTTGTTTAGATCTTCTTCTTCTTAATTGGCGTTGACACCGCTTACGCGATTATAGCCGAGTCAACAACAGCGCGCCAGACGTTTCTTCTTTTCGATAAGTGGCGCCAACTGGACATCCCAAGCGAAGCCAGGTCCTTCTCCACTTGGTCCTTCCAACGCAGTGGAGGTCTTCCTCTTCCCCTGCTTCCCCCGGCGGGTACTGCGTCGAATACTTTCAGAGCTGGAGTGTTTTCGTCCATCCGGGCAACATGACCTAGCCAGCGTAGCCGCTGTCTTTTAATTCGCTGAACTATGTCAATGTCGTCGTACATCTCCTACAGCTTATCGCTCCATCGAATGCGATATTCGCCGTGGCCAATGCGCAAAGGACCATAAATCTTTCGCAGAACTTTTCTCTCGAAAACTCTTAAGGTCGACTTATCGGTTGTTGTCATCGTCCAAGCCTCTGCACCATATAGGAAGACGGGAATTATGAGCGACTTATAGAGTTTGGCTTTTGTTCGTCGAGAGAGGACTTTACTTTTCAATTGCCTACTCAGTCCGAAGTAGCACCTATTGGCAAGAGTAATCCTGCGTTGGGTTTCCAGGCTGACATTGTTGGTGGTGTTGATGCTGGTTCCTAAAGAGACGAAATTATCTACAACTTCAAAACTATGACTGTCAACAGTGACGTGAGATCCAAGTCGCGAGTGCGACGACTGTTTGTTTGATGACAGGAGATATTTCGTCTTGCCCTCGTTCACTGCCAGACCCATTTGCTCTGCTTCCTTGTCCAGCCTGGAGAAAGCAGAACTAACGGCGCGGGTGTTGAGGCCGATGATATCAATATCATCGGCATACGCCAGCAGCTGTACACTCTTATAAAAGATTGTAGCTGCTCGATTAAGTTCTGCAGCTCGAACTATTTTCTCCAGCAGCAGATTGAAAAAGTCGCACGATAGGGAGTCGCTTTGTCTGAAACCTCGTTTGGTATCGAACGGCTCGGAGAGGTCCTTTCCGATCCTGACGGAGCTTTGGATGTTGCTCAACGTCAGTTTACAAAGCCGTTTTAGTTTTGCGGGGATACCAAATTCAGATATCGCGGCATAAAGGCAGCTTCTTTTCGTGCTGTCGAAAGCAACTTTGAAATCGAAGAAGAGTTGGTGTGTGTCGATTCTCCTTTCACGGGTCTTTTCCAAGATTTGGCGCTTAGTGAATATCCCAAAAGCCACACTGACAAGGTCCAATCAGTTTGTTGACGGTGGGCTTTAATCTTTCACACAATACGCTTGATAGAACCTTATATGCGATGTTGAGGAGGCTTATCCTACGGTAGTTTGCGCAGATTGTGGGGTCTTCTTTTTCATGGATTGGGCATAGCACACTTAAATTCCAATCGTTGGGCATGCTTTCGTCCGACCATACTTTACAAAGAAGCTGATGCATGCTCCTTACCAGCTCTTCGCCGCCGTGTTTGAATAGCTCGGCCGGCAATAATAATTGCTATTCGAACTTCTTCCTGGTCAGGCAATGGAACGTCTGCTCCATCGTCTTCGATTGGGGAACCAGGTTCACCTTCTCCTGGCGTTGTATATTCACTGCCATTCAGCAGGCTGGAAGTGTTCCCTCCATAATTTCAGTATGCTCTGTGCATCGGTGACTAGATCACCTTTGAGGGTTCTACAAGAGTATGCTCCGGTCTTGAAACCTTCTGTAAGCCGCCGCATTTTTTCGTAGAATTTTCGAGCATTACCCCTGTCGGCCAGCTTATCAAGCTCTTCATACTAACGCATTTCGGCCTCTTTCTTTTTCTTTCTGCAAATGCGTCTCGCCTCCCTCTTCAACTCTCGGATAGGATAGATATCCCGCACGTGTTGTGGTCGATCGTAACGTTGCGAGGTAGGCAGCCTGTTTTCTCTCCGCTGCGGCACGACAATCTTCGTCGTACCAGCTGTTCTTTTGCACTTTCCGAAAACCAATGGTATCAGTTGCAGCTGTGCGTAAGGAGTTTGAAATGCCGTTCCACAGTTCCCTTATACCGAGTTGTTGACGAGTGCTCTCACTCTGCAGGAGTGCAAGCCGAGTAGAAAATCGTTTGGCTGTCTGTTGTGATTGCAGCTTCTCGACGTCGAACCTTCTTTGTGTTTGTTGACGTGCGTTTTTTGCTGCACAGAGGCGGGTGCGAATCTTGGCTGCAACAAGATAATGGTCCGAGTCGATATTAGGACCTCGGAGTGTACGCACGTCTAGAACACTGGAGACGTGTCTTCCATCTATCATAACATGATTGATCTGGTTGGTGGCTTTTCGATCCGGAGACAGCCAGGTAGCTTGATGTATTTTCTTGTGCTGAAATCTAGTACCACAGATAACCATATTTCGGGCCCCGGCGAAGTCGATCAGCCTCAACCCATTTGGGGATGTTTCGTCGTGGAGGCTGAATTTACCGACTGTAGTGCCAAAGATACCTTCTTTGCCCACCCTGGCGTTAAAGTCGCCAAGCACGATTTTGACGTCGTAGCGGGGGCAGCGCTCATAGGTGTGCTCCAAGCGCTCATAGAGGGTATATTTGGTCCCATCGTCTTTCTCTTCCGTCGGGGCGTGGGCGCAAATCAACGATATGTTGAAGAACCTCGCTTTGATGCGGATTGTGACTAGACGTTCATTCACCGGAGTGAATTATAGTACTCTGCGACGGAGTCTCTCTTCCACCACGAATCCCACACCAAACTTGCGCTCCTTTATATGGCCACTGTAGTAAATGCTACAAGGACCTACTTGTTTCTGTCCTTGTCCCGTCCATCGCATTTCTTGGACGGCGGTGATGTCAGCCTTTATTTTCACGAGGACATTAACCAGCTGGGCAGCGGCACCTTCCTAATTAAGGGACCGGACATTCCAGGTGCATGCCCTTAATTCGTCGTCCTTATTTCTTTTGCCATGGTCGTCACCAAAAGGGGGGTCACTCATCGGAGGCTGTTGAGGAAGATGTTCTTAGGCTACCCAGAGGATAGTTGGTCAAAGACCGGAAGTCGTGAGCTGTAAAAGAATCGTTTCTGGCCACTCCCAAGTGAATGGCGGTCAGAGAACTTTTCTCACTCTCGTGAACTTCTACACATGACTCCATGTCATTGTATTTGTCTAGGTTTGTTTACATTATATATTGTTTGTTTAGGATTGTTTGTTGTAGTGATAGTGCATTTCAATTGTTCCAACTCAAGGTTGTTTGCATTCTGTTTACTGAAACAAAAGGGTGTTTTGATTTTTGTTACTATTATAAGGAATATGTTCCTTATCTCGCGCAATAATTTCAAGGAAATTGACCATGAGCTTGAAACCCTTACCGAAAAATTTAGGCATTTTTTCAATCATTTAAATGCCTAAATGTTCAAGAAGAGAATCCGAAACCTTTATCTAAACGATAACGACCGTCTGATGAAGAGATCATTTCATCTTCCTTAAAAAAACAATGCCCCACCCACCATTGACCTCATCAACCTTTCTTCCCTTTGTCCTCAAGGAGAGAAGGTTTCGTCTGGTCAGAACACAGAAAAAACTGTTACTGAACATGGTAAGCGAAAAACTTCTCAAGATCCGCCTCCAAATACCTGGAAGTCAGATAATAAAAGTTTAGTTTTAATACCGTGGAAAAAAGCAATTTTTAACTCAAGACTTGCTGCCGATACCACAATCGATGACATAAAGAGTTATATCTCGTCGAAATTAAAAACGGACGATACAAATACGATAGAGATATTTCGTCTTTTAAGATCGACATATCCGCTTTTATCTCAAGACTTGCTGCGGATACCACAATCGATGACTTAAAGAGTTATATCTCGTCGAAATTAAAAACGGACGATACAAATACGATAGAGATATTTCGTCTTTTAAGATCGACATATCTGCCGACAATTTTCAATTGGTACTAGACAACTCATTCTGGCCATCTGGGGTCTTTGTGCGCGAATTCGAGCATAAAGCCCCCTGTAGTTGTCACTAAAATGCCAAGAAAATCCGTTGATACAAAAAACTGATTAACAATAATTCGCTGAGTATTTATTATCAAAATGTTAGAGGTCTTAATACAAAACTTACTAATCTGTATTTAAATAGCATTAATTGTAGTTTTAAAAGCATTGTTTTCACTTTCATTTGCGCTGATAGTGGCCATATCTACTTAACTTTATCTTATATACCGCCTCAATCGGACATATCTATATATATGCAAAATGTTTCTTTAATGAATAATGTTTTCTCCATGGCTAATAATATTGATTCCATGATTGTTTTGGGAGATTTTAATTTACCGTGTGTATCATGGAAATCTTTGATGATTACATCATTCCTGTTAGTACTCGCTTATGTTTTAACGAATTCTTAGATGATGTGTCGGAGTTGGGTCTTAAACAAATTAATTTAATTTCAAGTTTGATGAGTTCTTAGATCTGGGCACGAATTGCAGCAGTCGTGAGCGAGCAAGTAATCGAACTCGATTCGAAACGAATAGAAATTTTATGATATAACTTCCCTGGTGTAGCTCTAAATGACATTTTCGAATACATTGAAATACGAAACAAAACAAGTATTGGGATTTGAATTGAACGTAAATATTCAAATTTATTATACGTTTATATATAAATTTACTAAATTTAGTTTTTGCATTCAATAAAATGAACTCTAACGTGTTTTTTATACAAGATCATCTAATTAAGATGAAAAACATCACCAAATGGCCATAAGGTCAGGATTCGTGATAAAAGTAATCCCATGGCTTTACCTGAAGCAGCGTAAGAAAATTTTTAATTATACTGTTTAACTTAGTATAGATCTTATTATTTTAAATCATTTACAGATTCACGAAGCGGTTTAGACTGACCAAAGACGCATTTACTTTCTTCTGATCGGAAATAAAATTTAACGGACATTTATCAACCGCAGTACCACCAATGCCGCAATCAGCCGGTGAGCCGGTGGAAAATTCTCAGTACATATGTGCAATGTATGAGCAGCGTTGCATAATATTATACAATTTAAAAATTCAACATATTGCAGAAATTTTGTAAATGAAATAATGATACAGAAATTTATACGGGAAATGAGACTCAATTAACTAAAATTGGTCATTAAATTAGAGATCATATTATGCAGTCTTTAGATAATAAATGAATTAAACGTTCAACAACACTTGAATATATTAAATAAATATATTTTCAATAAAAACAGGAACTTGGAATTAACATACCGTATATATTGGTTCTTTTTCTTTTTAAAATTTTTCCTCTTTAAAATATCAAGCTCATGAGTTTTAATCTGCAACTCCACAGTTTTCATTTGCATATCTGCTTTATGTACCTCTTCTTTTATTTGCAACAATCTCTTCTTTAAAGAAATTAGTTTCTCAAGATTTTTACTTCTACTGCAACATCTATCCCCGCAGCTTGAAGGAGTTGCTCTTCTGCTACAGTTAAAGGTTTTTCCTCGTCCGGAAACTTAAAGGACACCAGTCCTTTCTTTCGAGGCTTTGTTGAATGCAGTTTTCTTTTTTATATTGTGATCATCAAATACCTTTTTTTTGTATATTATTATTATTTTATAGTCATCGACTGACACTTGACGCAAACGGCTGTGCTCTCAGTTGTATTGTTCGCGAATTCAGTTAAAACAGAATAGTTTATTTTTTCATTCCTCATCGCACTCTACTCCCTCAAATTTGTTAGTGAATTTTAGTGAATTATCTTAATTGAATTAAAATCGTTAAAAAAATGTCCCCTTCTTTAGAAAATAATAGGTTCCCTCTATTATCTTCTAGTCCCCAACCAAAAAGAAAAAAAATGGATCAACTATCGAAGGATGAATTATTTCCTACTTTAGCAACGACAAAAAAAGATAGCCCTAAATATGTGGTGGTAAGTCCAAGTGAAATAACCAAACCCTTAAATAAATGTTCATGCTTCGCTGTGCATAAAGCCCTAAAACATATTAGTGCTGACATAATAAATTAGTGAACTAAAAGACGGCAATTTACTACTCCTAGTACAAAATAGTACTGTTGCAAGAAAAAAACAGCAACAAAACACCTCATTGGCATTTGTGATGTAAAAATTGAACTCCATAAAAATTTAAACTACTCAAAAGGCACTATCTACGCTCCGTGTTTAAATCAAGACTCTGACAATGAAATAATTGAAAATTTGAAAGAACAGGGTGTTACATCCATTTACAAATTTCTAAAATATATAAATGGTCAACCTACCCCAAGTGGCGTGATTCTCGTAACCTTCGATCGCTACTACGAAAGAATTGATGTATCATGGTATACAACCAAGGTAAGACCCTACTACCCAAACCCAATGAGATGCAAAAACCATACAAAAAACGTTGCAATAAGATCCCTATCTGCGACACATGTGCATTACTAACACCCAATCTCTCGCTCTGTACTCGCACTCTCTGTGTAAATTGTTCTGTTTAACACGCCGCCCCAAGTAAATTGTGTCCAAAGTTCAGTGAAATAAAAAAATAATAACAATTCAAACAGATAATAAATGCTCATTTCTCGAAGCAGTAAATATTCACAAAGCACAAATACCACATGTTTTTAATTCTTCATCTCCTTCATTCGCTAACATACTTAACAATCCGACAAACATAGATCTCTCTAATAACAAGCTACTTCTACTCCTATTTCATCTTCACCATCTAACTCTAAAATAATACACGAACAACGAAAATAAAACCACCACAGTAAACTCAACTAATTCTAACTCTAAAACAAATAGCACAAATATTGAAAATAAAACAACCATAATAAACGCAACAAATTCAACTTACTCTCTCCCAACAACAAGTGTAGTCGATGACTCATCCACAACTCCCTTTGATTACTCTACAACAACCTTACTCATCTCCAACTTGATCAACCAACTCAGTAATACACCCGTCACTCCGTTACCTACCAATAACCCCACCACTATGAGGATCCACTTCCTCTAACGCAAGATGTCAAATAATAGAAGACGTTATGCTAGCAAGAAATTTCGTAGTTCTTAACGACAGGTCACCAACCCACTTCTCTACACACAAATCGTTCACTCATGTAGACATTGCACTTTGTTCAGCATCCATAGCCCATAAACTCTCTTCTTACACTTTAAAAGATCTTCACAATAGCAACCATTTTCCGCTCATAACTTCTTTCGTTACGCCGATGCAATATTCGATTAAACCGCGATCAAAATTTTTATTTTCAATTTTATTTTTATTTTTTTTATTGGTCCAAGCTATTAACTGCTATAAGGAGCACAAAGCAATCACTTTGAACTACATTTAAACAAAATAGAACAATAGAAAATTTAATTATTTAGATATAAAAAAGCAAATTCCAATTTCAGGAGAAAACTTAAATCCGCAAAAAGTAAACGTATTGAAAAATTAACAGCTAGTATAAAACCCACTTCAAGCCCTAAAAAAATATGGAGTGACATAAAAGCTCTTTCAGGTGGATACTATCAAAACAAAATCGACTTTATCCAATCACCGTTAAGTCCTATTTATGATCCACAACAAATCGCTCAAAATTTTGCCAAATTATGGTCAAACAATTCCAAAAATTCAAACTTTCACTTTAATTTTATTACTCTTTCAAATGAAGTAATCTCACAAAATTACTACAACTCATCACCGTGTTTTGAAGCTACCTTGATAGAATCTTCCATTACAGTTGAGGAATTTGATTTTACTATCAGAAAAATGTCCAGGAAAACTCAAAAAAGACAAAATTTCTTACCCCCTATTAAAAAACCTCCCACACTCCTTAAAAGTCAGATTGATAACTTTATACAATAACATATTAGGAGTGGAAAAAAGCTGTTATAATCCCTATCCCCAAACCTAACAAATCAAATACCTCAATCGCTGACTTCTGACCAATTTCTTTGATTCCTTGTATGACATAAGTTCTGGAAAAAATAATTTCAAAGAGAATAATGTGGTATGCCAAACAAAAGAATTTAATAAGCTCCAATCAGTTCGCTTTTCAAAGTGGTCTTGGTGTCATTGACCCCCTACTTTACCTTGAACATTGCGCCTCTTCAACATTATCTGCGAAAAATCACTTATCCGTCCTCAGTCTAGACTTTGAAAAAGCTTTTGATCGAATCGGAGCCCATACAGTACTACAAGAACTACAAAAATGGGACATTCGAAACAAAATGTATAATATTATAAAGGAATTTCTTTCAAATCGTAAATTTTAAGTAAGTGTTAGCAACTTCAACTCCAATATTTTCCCCTTCATAACGGCATACCACAAGGATCTTCTCTCTCAGCAACCTTATTTATTATAGCCTTTAACCAACTCAGCAACTTAATAGCCTCAAACCGCAACGTTGACCACCTTATCTACGGTGACGATGTATTAATATTCTCGTCTTTAAAAAATTTGAACGAAGTCAAAATCAATTTTACTAATATTCTGACCGACATAATGGAATGGTCTAAAGCGACAGGAACCAAAGTTTTGCAAGCAAAAGCTCAACATTTCACATCTGCAGAAAAAGAAATTGCACCTTCCTTAACCTTTCCCTTGATAATACTCAAATCCCACACACTAACATCATAAGAATACTTGGTATTTTATTTGATAAAAAGCTAACATTTAAGGAACATTGTAAATATGTTAGATTAAGCTTACTCAATAGATTAAACATTATTAAGTTTCTTTCATCAAAACACTGTCACATACACATCTCAATACTTGTAAACATCACAAAAGCACTGATGTTGTCAAAAATATATTTTGGACTCGCAATTTATGGACATTGTCCAAAAAAGCACCTCACTCTCATTGAAACCCTTTATCACATAGCGGCAAGAAGAAGCATTCGCACTTTCCCCACCTCACCAATTAAAGTAGTACTAACTGAAGCAGGTCTTCCAAACATTAATCATAGAACAAAATTTAACACAATGAGTCTCATACCAAAGTTCATGCAGTGTAAAAACTCGATCTTGTTTAATCTACTGAAAAAAAATCCTAAAACCAACAAACCATCTCCGATCATAAAATGCTTGAATATTATCAATCAGTTTCATATGACTTCGACACCGTAACTTTTAAAAGTGAACACAACCACCAATGCAAGGCAATATATCCAGCTACTCAATGACGCAGTAAAGTACAAACCGGAGTGGAAACTAATATACACCGACGGATCCAAATCAGACACCCACACTTCGTTTGCGGTAACAAACTATCAAGGTGTCACCATAACCGTCGGAATTTTACCAACGTACTGCTCGATATTTACAGCTGAAGCGGCTGCGATATATGAAGCGGTTCTATTTGTCGTACAAACAGGAAAAAATATATCATATGTACTCGTACAGATAGAAAATCGATAATTAACGCTACTTTAAATGAGACAAACTCAGTGCTGATCAACAATACAAAAGAAATTTTGTATCAACGCAAAATCAGAATTAAGATCATGTGGATCCCAGGGCATACTTTCCTATTAGAGTAAACCAACTTGCAGATGATCGCGTAAGGCTGGAAAAGAACCACTACTTTTATTCGAACACTGTACGTTGAAAGACATCCGCAACATAGTAAAAAAAGTACTTGACGAGTCAGCATCGAGAGATTGGTCAAATTTTCAACACCATTACAAGGAACACTCTTTGGTACCAAGCCTAACTACCCAACTGATTGCTCTTGCGAAGATATAAAAACGTTTGTTCGCCTGAGAATAGGCCACACCTTCAAAACTCACAGTCATCTTTTAAACAAAACGGCTAAGCCAAACTGTTCATATTGTAATCAGCCAAATATATCAGTAAATCATATCCTAAATGAATGCAAGGCTTTAAATACACCTAGGACAACTACTTATAGACACATATCATATTGTAATGTTAGAGCCGAAGGCCTCAGTAGCCAGCGCTTTAACTTAGTGAATTAATTTAGCTCTCTTGTAAATAAATAAATTATTATTTTAATCATCTATTATTTCTTTTATTTAATTAATATCATTTATTGATCTTACTTTTCGCCAAAATTTAGCATCTTTCATCGGTGGAACAGTAGCGTTAAGTTTTAGCGTCAATGCATCCCATAGCTTATTTAATGCAATTTTGCCTTGCCCACAATTAGGCAAAATATGATTTGCAAAGTTCTGATGCTGTAGTACAAAATCACTCATTATATTGACGAATATTTATTTTGTTTGCATTTGTGCTTAAATCATTAAGTATAATTAAAATACATGTTAAATAAATTCAATAAAAGAAAAATAACTTACATTTTACCTCCGATTATTTTTAACTGATATATTAAATTTTTTTTTTTTTTTTAATTTGTACTATAACGTTTCTCAAATAGCTAATGAATAAGATTTCGATTCTTTCGTATAAACGAGAACACGTTATCGAATGAAGAAATTTAAAATTTCCAAAGTGCGTATTCGACGGCGAGTACAACGATCCGAAAACAAAAAAAAATCATGAATTTCGCTCGTAAACGTGTGCCGCGATTCGGGCCCTGGTTTACGTTGATAACGCTTCAATATTATCTGCTGTCCGATGTGATCCTTTAGTTCAACCAGAGGACTCGTATCATCCTGCTTTGGAAATTAATATCGAAATCAAAGCCAACTTTGTTCATAACAATACACAAAATCTTTGTTCTTGGTTCAACTTTGCGAAAGCTAATTTTAAGAAGATTAATTACGAACTTTCTAAAGTAACTTGGGCAGATTACAGTGGCAATATTGAATAAGCGCTTCCCATTTCAATGAAACTATTTTAAATTTATTTGAAAAATATGTTCCGAAGTTTGTTGTTATCAAGGAATGAGTTCTAACTTATGGTTTTCGAGAGAATAGAGAAAAAGTAATTTATAATTCCTTTACATAAGAATGGATTTAGGTCATCTATTGAAAGCTACAGGGCAATAGCAAAGTTGTCAGCTATACTTAAACTTTTTGAAGCAATTATAACAGACCGCATAACATTCCGGATTTCTCCACTAATTTGTTGTTCTCAGCACGGTATTCGTAAAGAGAAATCTTTGTATCACATGTATCAATGGGCTTTAGGGAGAATAAGCATACTGATGTTATACTCAGATTTTAGTAAAGCTTTTTATAAAGTAAACCATTCAATTCGTTTGAGTAAACTTGATCTTTTTGGTTTTCAACCAATATTTCTAAAATTGATTGCTTCTTAACTTAGTAATAGAATTCAACAAGTCATATTTAACGATACTTCTTCTGACATAATCAATGTTCCTTCAGGCGTTCTTCAATGTAGCCATCTTGGTCCGATTCTGTTCTTGATATTTATTAATGCCATATCATATGTTATTAAGTATTCAAGTGTTTTATTATATGCTGACGATGTAAAACTTTTTAAATCATATACTTCAAATAGCGATAAAAGCCAGTTCCAAACAGACTTAAACAACCTAGTTTCTTGGTGTGTTAGAAATGACATGCCATTGAACCTTAAAAAATGTAAAACTATGTGCTTTTCACGTAGATCTGTAAACCCTACTTCATACGCAATACAAAACTTTAGGTTGGAGCAGGTATGCAGTTTTGTTGATCTGGAAGTGAGTATGGATCCGAAACTCATTTTCAATCTTCACGCATCTTCCACGGTTTTTTAAGCTAAAGGCGCTCTCTAAAGAATTTAGAGATCCGCTCCAAGTCCTTTCGGAGAAGTTAAGAGTCCGTTCAAAAACAATTTTTACTTTTGGCCTTAAATCATTTGGATTGGGATTCCAGTTTAAATCTTCCCCCTTACACTAACCGTTTAAAACTTATAAATCTCCCTACTCTCGCTAGTCGTAGGGAGATGCTTAATATAATATTTTTTATCAAACTCACGAATGAGTCAGTCTGTAGTCCATCTCTCTTATCTGATATTAATTTTAACGTTCCCGTTCGTTCTGCCTGACAGTTTAGACCTTTACTTTGAAAATTTTCTAGAACAAATTTTGAGTTAAACGAACCATTCCGCCTTATATATCACGATTTAAATTCTCATTTCAGAACATTTGATCTAACAGACTCACTCTTTACCATTAAAAAAATTATTTTATCTACTCTTAATAAGTAACATTTAAAAATAATAAACTTACTTTAATCTAATTCTTAATTTTGGCTGTTGAAATTTTTGTTTCAGTAGCTGAGCTCTCGATCTTAAGCTCGCAACATTTAAAATTCTCTTGCCTTTTATGACTCGGCTAATTCCGCTCGTTCGCGGATTGCTTCCCTCGCGTCGGTTGGGCTGGAGGAGGGTAACAGTTGGGAATTATTATTATCAAAATAACTAACATGAAAATGTGAGCAGCAAATTTAAACTTACCTTGGCAACACAGTTTTTGTATTTAAATGTGTAGTATGACCTATGCAACTGATATTGACATAATGCAGAGATCGCTGTCAAAAATTCTTAAAAAGATAAGGAGTTCACCCTGATACGTTCGATATAAAAATGCATTTGCATTCATATGGTTAAAAAGAAGTAGAGAACTGCAGAAAGAAATACGAACTTAAACTCCGGGAAAAGACAAATCCATTAGCTTTCACCTTGGTACAATCTTGTGATCATACCTGCTTGAAAAGGAGAGATATTCTAACTTTCCAAAGAGCAACGTATTAGCAAAAACCTCATTCACAACCTTGAGCTGTTTCAGTTTTAAATATTTCAGATTTTATCACTTATTGTTAGCCTTTAAACAAGCAGATTCAATAAATAAAGAGTTCTATAATATAAAAAACGTCCGAGACACAAATAATTGAGCAAAGCTTCCCGTTGGCAATGAAAACACGAGTATTAAAAATTAAATCACTGGCAAACGCAAACAAATTTAACATTTTCAGCCTAATACAATACATACTGAAATATTCGAAAATTTAAAATTGCCATTAAATTTTGTGATCACTTTTTTAATAATTGAGTATCAGCTGACTATTCTTGTCAACACAATTCATGCTTAAAATATTAAATAAGCTACGTGCTCTTATGACGGTCAAATAAACCACCACGCCTCCTGTAAATTAGACCGAATGGAACCTGTACTCACACCATTATTAATACCCAAGGGTAGTGTAAATTGCGACAGGTTGATGCAAGTAATAGTTTCTGTCATCGGGAGACTATATGCATAATCGTTAAAGAAAATTGTTCTTGGGCTAGATCGAAGACGAAGTTTAGTAATCCTTTTTTTACAAAACGAGCTACGTCGTTCGCATAAACATTCACCAAAAAACTCGACTTCATTCAATAGGTCATTCACCACTAGGTTTCAGAGCATGGCGGGTTCGTTGGTGGCTTGCGAGGCATTTTTATATAAAAATTTCAAAATATAGCGAATTTCTTCATTATTTTCGAACAGCTATAACTTTTTTTCAACTTCCCCAAATTAAATTTTTTTTGGTTAAATGAAGCTCAAAATCACACCTAATACTATAAGGCCTGACACAATGTGATTGGTAGCACTGGAGATATACGACTCCAACGACAAATATTGACCAAATACGAAAATACTTTTTCGACTACCCAACATATATTTGTATTAATAATAATTTTACACTTTTTTCATACTCTTCAAATTTCTAAACGGTTCAAGAGCTCGAATCTGGGTTCACGGAGTGGCCAATTTTACGATATTTCATTTGTAAGAGATACTATTTTAGATAAGCGTGTTTCACTACGTTTACATCAGGGGCACGAAAATAACAGAATTAAGTATTTCAGCATTAAATGAGAAAGATTATGCTAATTTCAATATTTGGCGTAGACATCGCTAACGAGATTATAGCGCGGCAGTCTTTTTTCTCTTCCCTCATGGCGCCAATTGGATATCCCAAACGAAGCCAGGTCCTTCTCCACTTGGTCCTACCAATGGAGTGGAGATACTGCGTCAAATACTTTCAGAGCTGGAGTGTCTTCGTCCATTCGGACAACATGACCCAGCCAGCCTAGCCACTGTCTTTTAATTCGCTGAACTATGTTAATGTCGTCATAAATCTCATACAGCTGTTCCATCAAATGTGATATTCGCCGTGGCCAACACGCAAAGGACCATTAATCTTTCGCAGAACTTTTCTCTCGAAAACTCGCAACGTCGACTCATCAGTTGTTGTCATCGTCCAGGCCTCTGCACCATATAGCAGGACGGAAATTATGAATGACTTATAGCGTTTGATTTTTGTTCGTCGAGAGAGGACTTTACTTTTCAGGCTGTATATCAATTTCATCGGCATACGCCAGCATCTGTACACTCTTATAAAAGATTGTACCTGCTCGAATAAGGTCTGTAGCTCGAATTATTTTCTCCAGCAGCAGGTTGAAGAAGTTGCACGATATGGAGTCGCCTTGTCTGAAAACTCGTTTGGTATCGAACGGCTCGAGAGGTCCTTCTCGACCCTGACGGAGCTTTTGGTCTTGTTCAACGTCAGTTCACACAGCGGTATTAATTTTGTGGGGATACCAAATTCAGATATCGCGGCATAAAGGCAGCTCCTTTTCATGCTATCGAAATCAACGAAAAGGTAGTGTATGTCGATTCCTCTTTCACGTGTCTAATCCAAAATTTGGCGCATGGTGAATATTTGGTCGGTTGTTGATTTGCCATGTCTAAAGCGACACTGATGAGGTCCATTTAGTTTGTTGACGGCGGGCTTTAATCTTTCACAAAATACGCTCGATAGAACCTTATATGCGATGTTATGGAGGCTTATCCCACGGTAGTTGTCGCAGATTGCTGGTCTCCCTTTTTGTGAATTGGGCAGAGCAGACTTAAATTCCAATCGTTGGTCATGCATTCGTCCGACCACATTTTACAAAGAAGCTGATGCATGCTCTTCATCAGTTCTTCACCGCTTTGTTTGAATAGCTCGGCCGGCAATCCATCGGCCCCCGCCGCTTTGTTGTTCTTCAGGCGGGTAATTGCTATTCGAACTTCTTCATGGTCGGACAATAGAACTTCTGCTCCATCGTCATCGCTTTCTCCTGGCGTTGTACGTTCACTGCCATTCAGCAAGCCGGGGGAGTGTTCCCTCCATAATTTAATATGCTCTAGGCATCGGTCACTAAATCACCTTTGAGGGTTCTACAAGAGTATGGTCGACTTTCTAAACGCAGGTTGCAATGCATATTTACAATGCATATAGTTCCTAAAGTCATACTTGAATTTTCTGGCAACGCCTAATGTTCCTAATTAGTTGGCAACTCAGTTTTAAACGCATCAGATGTTTAAAGCGTGCATCAATTTTATTTGGTATGCAGAACAGACAATGGTAGAGTAAATAATTTTTATTTATTGTAACTAATTTAAATTGTGTTATCATTTCGTTTTATCTTATATTATAGAGAAAAAAAGTGGACACACGAGCGGAAGAAATTATTAATAACAACAAGGCTTCGCCATGAGGCAGAATTTTCCGGCAAAAAAAGAAAGAGAAATACAATTTGGGAGTCGATTTTAAGAGAAATGAGGGACGTTGAGTGCTCGTTTCCATTTTCAAGAGATGTAATAACGATGTGTTTTCTCAACATAATGGGGATTTATAAGCGTATAAAGAAAAGAAACAGTACTTCTGGCGAAGCAGCATCAAATTGGGAATATTTTAGTGAAATCGATGAAGTGTTTGGGAGTCGTTCTAGTATTGAAGTGCCACTAGAAATGACCGAGTATTCTATAATTTCATTGGAAAGTCCTTCCACCACAGCAACAATTGACGGAATGGATGTAACACCTACAACATCAGTTCAAAGAAAGAGAAATGACGTAATCGAATTCTTAGAGGAAGAATCCGAAAAGGAAAACGAAGCTATAAATAAGCTTATAAAAATAGAAAGTGAAAGACTTGAAGTTGAAAAAAAAAAAAACTTAAAGAATTAAAGCAACTACGGGCTTTATTTGAAAACCCAGGATAGTTTATAAATAATATAAATAATTACTATTATATAATTATAAGATATATATATATATATATGTTATAGTTTTGAAAGTTCCTATCTTATGAAATAAAATACATTTATGTTCATGTTATTCAAATTGTGTTTTTTATTTTAGAATTGTCGTTTAATTCAACTTGAAAACAACGCTGCCAGGGCATTTCGTTTTTGTTGGGCTTCATCTCTTTGCAATGATGGAACACTAACTTCAGATATTTGGGCCTCCTCTTCGTCCAATTCTATGCAATCAATGTTTTGCTGACCTTCACTGATTATAATCACGTTATGTAGTATCATGCACGTTAATACAATAATTTTTGGAATATGAGCGAGGTGTACACCAATAAATTTTAAAATTCTGAACTTTTGTTTTAATATCCCGAATGCCTGTTCAACAAAAACTCGGTTTGTGCTTAAAATAGTGTTAAATTTGCTCTGCTGCGATGTTAAAAAACCATTATCCCGATATGGCACCATGAGAAACATTCCTAGCGGATAACTGCGTCGCCTAAGAAGTGGTGATTTGGTGGAATTTTTAATTCACCGCTTACTAGTGCTCTACAAAATGGGCTCCTTTGCCACACTGAGGCGTCATGACATCGTCCGGGACAGCCGACAAAGACGTCCAGAAATTTTATATCGCTGTCAACAATGGCCTATACAAATTGCTTATTATAATTTGACAAGAGATGAGTATACATGTGTAATTACCTGTGCAATGATGGAAAACGTCCCTTTTCTGTTATAGAAACTTATTGCATCATTTTTTGGTTGTAATATGGGAATGTGCGTTCCATCAATGCATCCTAATACAAAAGGAAATATATTGTGGCGGCGTTGAGAAAACCCATCAGCGATCTTTTTTTGAGCTGAAGTAGTAGTTGGAAATTTTATTATTGTCGATTTTAGACGACATATAAGGTTGAGGATTTTAATAAATGCTCTATAAGTGGCGCCCAGTCCTACATTAAATCTATCACTAAATTGTCGAAATGATGTATTATTGGCAAGCTTCCAAATTGTCAAATACAATGCCTTTTCCATGGAAACTGCAGTACGACCTGTTGATGATTCGGTCCACATTGGTTGTAGCATAGCCATCAGCCTCTGAAATTGCAGCGAACATGTTTTATGTTATCCATATTTGAAATTCAATTGTGTACTTATCTTGAACGTGCTTCTTCGCATCCGAAAATGGGAATAAAATACATCGTCTTCCATCAATACAATAGATCCACAAAAATTTTTATTTTTCACCACCTTTCTTCTCGTTAAATTCAAAGTCCTTAATAAAAACTGCCGCTTCTTTTTTTTCTTTTCAATTCGTTTTTTTATTAACTTAATATTTGAAGAATTAGCTAAAGCTAATTCTTCAGCATTTGCTAATAAAATTAATGAATAATTTCTTCTCTCGTCCATATTAACTCAAAATTTCGTTATTTGTAATAACAGTCATTATTTGACATATGTTTTATGTATGAGTTTTGCGATGACGTTCCTAAACGCCATTTATATGCAAAGCGTTTATTTGCAACGCAGAGTTGCGTTGAAAATCAGCTTTGCATTTCATACACATTTTTTCGAGTTATGCATCGCAACTTGCGTTTAGGAAGTCGGCCTATGTTCCGGTTTTGAAACCTTCCGCCGCCGCATTTTTTCGTAGAATTTTCGAGCATTACCCCTGTCGGCCAGTTCTATCAAGCTCCTCATACTCACGCATTTCACCTCTTTCTTCTTCTATCTGCAAATGCGTCTCGCTTCCCTCTTCAACTCTCGGTGTCTATCCCATCCTGCACGTGTTGTGGTCGATCGTAACGTTTGCGAGGTAGGTACCAATGGTTTTGGTCGCAACTGTACGTAAGGAACTTGAAATGCCGTCCCACAGTTCTTTTATACCGAGTTGTTGACAGAGAGCAGGAGTGCAAGTCGGGTAGAAAATCGTTCAGCTACTCGTATTTATTGTGATTTCAGATTCTCGACGTCGAACCTTCCTTGTGTTTGTTGGCGTGCGTTTTTTGCTGCACAGAGGTGGGTGCGAATCTTGGCTGCAACAAAATAGTGGTCCGAGTCGCTGTTAGGACCTCGGAGCGCACGCACATCTAAGACACTGGAGACAAGTTTTCTGTCCATCACAACATGATCGATCTGGTTGGTGGCTTTTCGCCGGAGACAGCCAGGTAGCTTGATGAATTTTCTTATGCTGGAATCTAGTACTACAGATAACCATATTTCGGGCCCCGGCGAAGTCGATCAGCCTCAACCCATTTGGGTATGTTTCATCGTGGATGCTGAATTTACCGACCGTAGTGCCAAAGATGCCTTTTTTGCCTACCCAGGCGTTAAAGTCGTCAAGCACGATTTTGATATCGTGGCGGGGACAGCTCTCATAGCTGCGCTCCAAGCGCTCATAGAAGTCATATTTGGTCACATCGCCCTTTTCTTCCGTCGGGGCATGGGCTCAAATCAGCGATATATTGAAGAACTTCTTTTTGATGCGGATTGTGGCTAGACGTTCATACGCCGGGGTGAATGGTAGTACTCGGCGACGGAGTCTCTCTCCCACTACGAATCCCTCATCAAATTTGTGCTCCTTTATATGGCCACTGTATTAAATGTTACAGGGACCTACTCGTCTCAGTACTTTTCCCGTCCATCGCATTCCTTGAACGGCGATAATGTCAACCTTTACTTCTAACAAGGACATCAACCAGCTGCACAGCGCCACCTTTCCTCAAATCATAGTCCGTAATTCGTTTGCCATGGTCGTCATCAAAAGGGGGGTCACTTATCCGAGGCATGTTGCTTCTCTTCATTGTGGGCGTTTTTTACGTGGCGGATCCCAAACCCAGCCCACAACCCTACGAAGGGGATGTTTCGCCTTCTCACTTTAGTTCGTCTTCAAACGGATGTTCTTAGGCTACCCAAAAGATACTTAGTCAAAGACCGGAAGTCGTGAGCTGCTTGAGTCATATGTAAAAGAATCGTTTCTGGCCACTCCCAAGTGAATGGCGATAAGAGAACTTTCCTCACTTGTGTGAACTTCTATACATGACTCTATCCTCCAATGTATGCTTACATAGTCGTATATTCGCAATGCGCAAACGACTGCATATAATTTATGTATATATTTTATGTCAAAGCACACAAGAATGTACGTACAAATTGCACTATTTCATGATGAATTCCTTACAAACTTTTGAAATATATAATAAAGTCATGTTTATGTTGTTACCTAAATTTTTGATTAATGTCGGTTTGATAATATATATATTGATATACATATTTATTTGTACAATTTTTATAACATGTTAAACGACCAAGTGGCCACACATATTCACGTATATAATTATAATTAATATTTGTAAATCCGTCCACACACATCTTTGTATGTAAATATGTACACTTATTGTTTCATACAAAAATCTCCCGAATGTCCCGAACTACCAATGGCCGAAGCTCACGTTTTGCCAAAGAGTCAATGTGTCGAAAGACTGACGCGATGAAAAAGCATCACAACATAGTATTGTTGGTAGAAAATCCAACCTGTGCCGAAAAACACAAACGAACAATCGCCAATTGTCGCCACTTCCCTTACCGCGGTAACCAACCAAGATATTCCTGATTATATATGAGCTCGCATACATATCGACGCAGATTTTTGCGAGCCACGGAAAAATATTTTAGAATGGTAAACTATTTTAAATCGACACTTGCCACTTTTGTCTCTTTTTTCTTACGGGGTAGACACTTTACCCCTTATCTTTTATACATACATATGTATATTGCATATATACAAACACATACATACTATATATGAAATCAGCTCTGTCTCGCCTGCTATAATTTCTCCTTCTGAACTAACTGTGGTCACTCATAGCATTTTGTTAGCTTTTGACAGTTCACACGCTTGTCAATAGTTGGACCTTCACTATGATATACGTTCTATGCCGTTTGCCTATATTTTTGTACGTTTATATGCAAATATATGTATTAAAATGAATTCGTTTTGTACATATTTATGAATACAAGTGCAATGGAATACATTTTAATGAATATACATTTTCAAAGCAATATTTGTAGTTAATGTGAAAATAAGCCATACTTTTTTTATTATTTTCTACGTTTAATATACATACTACTGTGCCCAAAAAATAAGGTGGCATTTGAATTTAAACTGCGCGCGTCGAAGGATTTGGAGAATTATTTTTTTTTTTAGGTTGGTAGTACTGTCTGTCACATTTATGTCAAATTTCATGTCAAAATATTCATTAGTGTTTGAGATACGTGTCGTTTTGTGAGCTGCTAAAAGTGAGTTTTTCGTTTTTTGCGATGTCGAAATTTGCTGAGCAAAGAATTTGCATTAAATTTTGTTTACGGAATCAATTTTCTGCTGCGGATACGTTGAGGATGATGCAGAAAGCCTTTGGTGATGAGGCTGTGTCCCAAAAAAATGTTTACAAGTGGTATAGTGAGTTCCAAGCCGGCCGTGAACGTGTCGAAGACGAAGAGCTTCCAGGGCGACCATCAACCTCAATCGACGAAGCTCATGTTCAACAAATCAAAGATTTGGTGTTGAAAAACCTTCGATCGAAAGGCTCAGCCAATACCATTTTGCAGGATGTTTTGGGCCTCAAGCGCGTCAAATCTCAACTGGTACCGAAAACATTAAATTTTTTGGAAAAAGGCGTCGCGTTGAAGTGTGTGAAACGATGCTTTCCGACTACCAGGGTGTCATGAAATGCATTATAACTGGCGATGAGACTTGGATCTATGCTTACGACCCCGAAACAATAGATAAATCGAGCGAATATCGTGCCAAAAGAGAGCCGAGACCAAAAAAATCGCGTCAAAGTCGCTCAAAATCAAGATCATGTTGACTGTTTTCTTCGATTATCGTGGGGCAGTGCATTATGAATTCCTTCCAACCGGTCAAACAGTCAAAAAGGAATATTATTTGAACGTTATGCGTCGTTTGTGTAACGCTATCCGCCTAAAAAGGCCGGAATTGTGGAAAGACAATTCTTGGTTTTTACACCACGATAATGCACCTCCAATACTTCCCTCGTAATTCGTGATCATTTCGCCAAAAACTCAACCCATATCGTTCTGCAACCACCGTATTCACCTGATCTGGCGCCGTGTGACTTCTGGCTGTTCACCAAGCTCAAAAGGCCGCTCCGGGGATACCGTTTTTATGCGATAGAGGAGATTCAAGCCGCAGCGAAGAC
Organism: Bactrocera zonata; assembly: GCA_037783105.1. Lineage (NCBI taxonomy): Eukaryota > Metazoa > Arthropoda > Insecta > Diptera > Tephritidae > Bactrocera > Bactrocera zonata. The sequence goes on along the minus strand of JBAWJQ010000689.1, from coordinate 17,861 downwards.
GGAACTGAAGGCCATCCCGGAAAGTGACTACAACCAGTGTTTCGAAGATTGGAAAATCCGTTGGCATAAGTGCATTGCATCGGGAGGGGATTACTCTGAAGGGGATGAAATTCATTTGGAAGAATAAGTAAAGAATTTTCAAAATAAATACAATGTCACCTTATTTTTTGGGCACATGTGTGAATACGTTATTACACATTGAACAATACGGACCACGGCCGTACTATATTTGGGTCAGATGGAAATTAGGTATAAGTCTGGGGGCCCACCGTGCTTTAGTTGAGATTTGCCACCGTTGCTGCCATATAGTTATATTCTTGTTTCTCTCTTCTTTCTTTTGGATTTCTGTAATTAGCGCTGATAGTTCATATAATCTCGTGAACTCGTCTCCCTGGATGTCTATGGGCGGTATACTGGCTAGTACTTCAGCTGCTTCGCAGGAAATAGTTCGGAAAGCACTTGTTACCCTTATTGCTGTGAGTCTATGCACCACATTTATTAGTCTGGCATATGCTTTTGTGGTTAGTGCTGTATCCATACTGGAGCTGCATATAGTATAACTGAGCTCATTGCTTTTACGATTAGAAGTCGGCGGCTGGAGCCCACACAGTTTCTATTTGCCATCATTCTTGATAAGGCATTATAAATCTTACTTGATTTATTTGCTATGTTTGCCAAGTGCTGCTGAATTTCAGTTTGCAGTCCAAAATTACCCCTGAATACTTCAACTGTGGTTGTGAAGTAATCACGCACTCTCCTATTATGAGAGTTATTTTACTGTATTTGTAGTTAATGTGTGAATAAGAGTTATTTTAAAATATTATATGATAATCTATATATATAAAAATCAATGCCACTTTCTTTGTAATTTCATCACTCATAAACGGCTGAACCGATTTGGCTGATTTTTTTTTGTTGTATTTGTTATTATTAGGAGAAGATTCTTATGTAAGAAAAAATTACGAAAGTTGTCGGAAAACCCTATCTCCTATTATGAGAGTTATTTTACTGTATTTGTAGCTAATGTGTGAATAAGAGTTATTTTAAAATATTATATGATAATCTATATGTACAAAAATCAATGCCACTTTCTTTGTAATTTCATCACACATAAATGGCTGAACCGATTTGGCTGATTTTTTTTGTTGTATTTGTTATTATTAGGAGAAGGTTCTTATGTAAGAAAACATTACGAAAGTTGCCGGAAAACCCCTAAAAACAGCCCTTTTCTTTTTCCCATACAAACGTTTTATTTTGTATATACATACATACATACATACATATGTACATATGTAAGTAAAAATTATTGTTTGTTTGTTAGTAACGCTAACGCTCGAGAACGGCGGAACCAATCTTCATGAAATCAGAAGTTGTTCGCTGTGGATTTGGAAAGGGTTAGATATAAAAAAAAAACCAAATACTTTTCATAAGGAAAAGTCGAAAAATTGGAAATTTCCAAAAATTGACATTTTTCATACAATTCACTTTTCTTTTGTTTTTCAATATTTTGATTTGTATTTGTGGAATTATGGATCGGGGTCAATCAGCAAGCGATCGTCACGTTGTCACAGCACGACTTTTCAACAACGGTTACGATGTTCTTCTTTGGATGGTGGAAAGTGGTCCTACCAGAAATCATTTCTGCGGAAATTCCTGATGCAGAGAAAGATCCAGTATTAAACGAAGTGATGAAAACCAATATGGTTCATGGACCTTAGGGACACCACAATCTCACTTCGGTTTGTATGTCTAACAATAAATGCACGAAACTCTATCCACTTGCTTTTCTTTCGGAATCGCAAACTGGAAATGACGGATATCCACTCTATCGTCGTAGCTCATCAGACGACCATACAACTTAGAGCAGTGAATATCGAAGTTGACAACATATGGATCGTACTATATTCTCCACTGTTGTCTAATTCACATTCAAAACTCATATCAATGTTTAGTATTGCAGTTTGGTGTAATCTGTAAAATACGTTTGTAAGTACGTCACCAAAGGAACCAATATGGCGGTTATTGGTCTTAAACGATACGGTCAATACGTGAACTGCAATAAAGCGCTTTGTAGGGTATTTACTTTTACAATTCATGAACGTTTTTCGACTGTTGTGCGTCTCGCAGTTCATTTGGAGAATGACTAAAGAGTGTTTTTCAACCCAGAGAATACAGTACAGTACAAACACTTCCAACAACAGTGACATTTTCCTCAATAATAATACAATTGCTAAGCATTTGGAATAGAAGAAAAGAACTGCAACCAAATACGCAGTGAAATAGATTATAAATGGTTCAGTAATCAGTCGTTGAGTATGCATTATACCACGTGCATCCCAAAACACTGATGTCACAACCTTTCCAGCCGCCTTTTTAGTTTTTCCACGCCTGAGAACCGGTTCATCACGTGCAGTCCACTAGAATGACTGTCGATTGGACTCCAGTGGGAAATGATGGAGCTATATTTCTATCACCGACACAAAAATTCGGCTTTATTGCGATTAGAGAGTACTTAAACACTTCTCAGAATTAGTTCTTTTTGTTAGATTATGAACTTGCGAGCACCTACTTTGCAACTCAACGGTGGATTTCCCTGAGCCCAAATTCAACAGTATTTTCCCCAAAAAAGCAATGCTTTATTGACACACGAAATGCTTTATGATCCATTTTTTTTTAAACTAACACAAGTTGCTTCACAAAAATGCTATATCTCATTAACTAATAGTTATAATCCAACTAATAGAAATCATATAGATGGTAGTAGTAGTATTATCTATGTATCAGCCACAGTGAAGCGTGGACGGGTCCTCTAGTCTTATATAACGACATGTTCAATTTTGAACATTCTGCCGGAAGCCAAATGTGACTGCTAGAATGGTGACAACAGCTTGCGATCCTGTCATGGTCGTGAACTAAGCAACGTTCACGATGACTATGCGCCCTCCTGTGTTGTATCTGTGATAGTTTGCACGTAAATATTTCCTCAAATTCGTGTCCTGTCAGCTTTTCTTCTTTTACGTCCGACGATTGTGTACCTTTGATTTTACGTTCCTTTATTTGAATACTCTGCCGCACTGATTCCGTCCTTCGGTGATTGTTGTACTTGTTTTGTCGGCGAACATCGCATTCTTTTCTTCATCTTGGCTTTTGGGTTCAGTTCTGCTTCTTCTGCTGTCATGTCTACATCGTTAGCGGCTTTAATGTCCACGTCTTCATTTGGCTCTTCTAAAACACCTTTGTGCTTTTTCGGCAATTGTGTTGGTTTGTGTAAAACTTTAATTTCCTCTTCCTTCTCATGCGCTTTAGCATCATCTTCCAAAATATTATCAGTTTCTTTAGCTTCGTCCTTGTCTTCAATCGATTTATCCTGGACATTTCTCCAAAATGTGAGCCTGCCGGAAGAGATACCAATTGAGTTTGTTTTTCCTCAGTTTTTGAAGGTTTGTGTAATTCTTCTTCAATTTAATTTTCCTTTTTATCTTCCTCTATTATTTCTGTTGTTTTTTTTTTAACAGAAGATAGAGGGAGTAATCGAATTGTTATTAGTCTTTCCTCAGTTTTTGAAGGTTTATGAAGTTCTTCAAGTGATTCTTCTTCAACTTCATTTTTTTTAAGTAGACTGCATGCAGCTTCGACGAAATTTGAAAATGCTGTATTAGTCGTGCAGCTTCGCCTTTTAAGCATTGACGAAGGCGCAGCATTTTCTCTGTATTCTTCACCTGCTCGTTGTCATGTACCATAACTTTGAACACGTTGTAAAATTTGGCCCATTCCTTAATATCGTCATAAAATGTTGGAATTTTTATTATTTTTCTTTCTTCAAAGTTAGGGCGATAAGAAGTTTTGGGCTCTTCTTTTTGTAGCTTTTTCTTTAAATGTTTAAGCTCTTTGTAGTATTCGTCATAAATTTCTTCGAATAAGATTTCAATTTCTTCATTGAAATCTAATTTGCCATTTAGTTTTTGAATATCTACGAATAAAAAGTCTAAACACTTTAAATGATCGTTGTTGATCATTAATTCCATACTTAGATCTTCCATTTTTCTTCTGAGGTTTTCAACTTTCCTCATGAATATGGAAGTTTTTCGATCCAAATCTTAGTGTTTAGCTTCAACTTCTTAAATTTTTGTTTTATATGATGGCTTTGTTGGAAAAGTGTTGGACGTGTACAACACCTTTTCGGAAAAATCCGCTTGGGCTTCAGGAATTTTCTTCTTGTTTATTTCCATTTTGAGAGTTTTTCCGCAACACTTTTCCTATTTATTGATGAACTGCTTGTTTTTTCTCCAAAGAAATCGTTGGAAGTATTTGATTTGGTCGCCTAGTTGACCTTGCTGTGCCTCTACTCACAGCCGCTGAATATCTCTTGGATAGCAATTAGATCACTGCGTTTAGTCTCTGATAAAACGGTTTATGCGATCGCTTACAAATATTTATATTTAAGCAATATGCGGGAATATACACCCGTCTTACAATTATTTTTGTTTTCTGTTGCCTGTATTTTGATCCGGCTCGAAGAACCAAATGTTAATACCTCAATATAGTTTCTAACAATCCTTACTGCTGGTGGGGGGAATTGAATAGTCTTATATCGAGGGAGAATGTATTCATTCTGATTTTATTTCGTATTTTTCTTGCTTATATAAAAATTTTAAAACTATCTTTAACTAAATATATGTGTATGTGTGTATGTTTGTACGTATTGCAGCATATTGTTTATTGCGGCTTGACATGGGGTTATTTTCGAGAGTACAATTTAATACATGTGTGTGTGTGTGTGTTTAATGTTATCTCTTCTGTAAATTTATGATTTGTGTCCCATGCATTTTTATTATTATTAGATGTGCATTGCATGTAAATGCATTATGTATATATGTATGTATGTTTGTTAATATATAAATAGATATTTATATTTAGTAGAATTTCGGCTTTGCTGATAAGTAAGCATGTTCAATGATATTTGAAAAAAATTATTATTTAAAATTAGTGGACTGTATATGGATATGTATGTATATGATATTTCTTATCTTATATAACGACATGTTCAATTTTGAACACTGCGGCTTGAATCTCCTCTATCGTATAAAAACGGTGTCCCCGGAGCAGTCTTCTGAGCTTGGTGAACAGCCAGAAGTCGCACGGGGCTAGATCAGGTGAATACGGTGGTTGCGGAACGATATGAGTTGTGTTTTTGGCGAAATGATCACGAATTACGAGAGCAGTATGGGATGGTGCATTACCGTGGTGTAAAAACCAAGAATTGTCTTTCCACAATTCCGGACTTTCTAGGCGGATAGCGTTACGCAAACGACGCATAACGTTCAAATAATATTCCTTGTTGACTGTTTGACTGGTTGGAAGGAATTCATAATGCACTGCCCCACGATAATCGAAGAAAACAGTCAACATGATCTTGATTTTTGAGCGACTTTGGCGCGGTTTTTTTGGTCTCAGCTCTCTTTTGGCACGATATTCGCTCGATTTATCTATTGTTTCGGGGTCGTAAGCATAGATCCAAGTCTCATCGCCAGTTAAAATGCATTTCATGACACCCTGGTAGTCGGAAAGTATCGTTTCACACACTTCAACGCGACGCTTTTTTCCAAAAAATTCAATGTTTTCGGTACCAGTCAAAATTTGACGCGCTTGAGGCCCAAAACATCCTTCAAAATGGTATTGGCTGAGCCTTTCGATCGAAGGTTTTTCAACACCAAATCTTTGATTTGTTGAACATGAGCTTCGTCGATTGAGGTTGATGGTCGCCCTGGAAGCTCTTCGTCTTCGACACGTTCACGGCCGGCTTGGAACTCACTATAACACTTGTAAACATTTTTTTGGGACACAGCCTCATCACCAAAGGCTTTCTGCATCATCCTCAACGTATCCGCAGCAGAAAATTGATTCCGTAAACAAAATTTAATGCAAATTCTTTGCTCAACAAATTTCGTCATCGCAAAAAACGAAAAACTCACTTTTAACAGCTCACAAAACGACACGTATCTCAAACGCTAATGAATATTTTGACATGAAATTTGACATAAATGTGATTGACAGTACTTCTTCTTCTTCTTAATTGGCGTTGGCACCGCTTACTCGATTATAGCCGAGTCAACAACAGCGCGCAAGTCGTTTCTTCTTTTCGCTACGTGGCGCTAATTGGATATTCCAAGCGAAGCCAGGTCCCTCTCCTCTTGGTCCCTCCTACGCAGTGGAGGTCTTCCTCTTCCTCTGCTTCCCCCGGCGGGTACTGCGTCGAATACTTTCAGAGCTGGAGTGTTTTCGTCCATCCGGACAACATGACCTAGCCAGCGCAGCCGCTGTCTTTTAATTCGCTGAACTATGTCAATGTCGTCGTATATCTCGTACAGCTCATCGTTCCATCGAATGCGTCGTGGCCAATGCGCAAAGGACCTTAAAGGACCTAGTTGCAAGATAGACGAAATTATCTACAACTTCAAAGTTATGACTGTCAACAGTGACGTGAGTGCCACTTCGCGAGTGCGACGACTGTTTGTTTGATGACAGGAGATATTTCGCACACTTAAATTCCAATCGTTGGGCATGCTTTCGTCCGACCATATTTTACAAAGAAGCTGATGCATGCTCCAATCCGTCGGCCCCTGCCGCTTTGTTGTTCTTCAGGCGGCAATTGCTATTCGAACCTCTTCATGGTCGGGCAATGGAACATCGTCATCGATTGGGGAATTGGGTTCGCCTTCTCCTGGCGTTGTGCGTTCACTGCCATTCAGCAGGCTGGAGAAGTGTTCCCTCCATATTTTAAGTATGTTCTGGGCATCTGTGACTAGATCACCTGTGGGGGTTCTACAAGAGTATGCTCCGGTTTTGAAACCTTCTGTAAGCCGCCGCATTTTTTCGTAGAATTTTCGAGCATTACCCCTGTCGGCCAGCTTATCAAGCTCTTCATACTCACGCATTTCAGCCTCTTTCTTTTTATACTCTCGCAACAAAGTTGCTAAGGGGAGTATTATAGTTTTGTTCACATAACGATTGTTTGTAAGTCCTAAAACTAAAAGAGTCAGATATAGGGTTATATATACCAAAGTGATCAAGGAGACGAGTAGAATTGAAATCCGGATGTTTGTCTGTCCGTCCGTCCGTCCGTCTGTCTGCCCGTCTGTCCGTCCGTGCAAGCTGTAACTTGATTAAAAATTGAGATATCATGATGAAACTTGGTACACGTATTTCTTGGCTCCATAAGAAGGTTAAGTTTGTAGATGGGGAAAATCGGCCCACGGCCATGCCCACAAAATGGCCAAAACCTAAAACCTATAAAGTGTCATAACTAAGCCATAAATAAAGATATTAATGAAATTTGGCACAAAGGATCGCATTATAGAGGGGCATATGTGGACATAATTCTTTTGGAAAAGTGGGCGTGGCCCCGCCCCCTACTAAGTTTTTTGTTTATATCTCGGAAACTACTACAGCTATGTCAACCAAACTCTATGGAGTCGTTTCCTTCAGGCATTTCCATAAACAGTTCAAAAATGGAAGAAATCGGATAATAACCACGCCCACTTCCCATACAAAGGTTATGTTGAAAATCACTAAAAGTGCGTTTACCGACTAATAAAAAACGTCAGAAACCATAAATTTTACGGAAGAAATGGCAGAAGGAAGCTGCACTCAGGCTTTTTTTTAAAATTGAAAATGGGCGTGGCGTCGCCCACTTATGGACCAAAAACCATATCTCAGGAACTACTAATCTAATTAATTTTACAGCAAAATAAAAAAAATTGTAAATGACGGATAATGAAATCTCGATTATCACTTTATCATGCGAGAGTATAAAAGGTTCGGTGACACCCGAACTTAGACCTTCCTTACTTGTTCTTTCTGCAAATGCGTCTCGCTTCCCTCTTCAACTCTCATTATCTATCCCATCCCGCACGCGTTGTGGTCGATCGTAACGTTGCGAGGTAGGCAGCCTGTTTTCTCTCCGCTGCGACACGGCAGTCCTCGTCGTACCAGCTGTTCTTTTGCACTTTCCGAAAACCAATGGTTTCGGTTGCAGCTGTGAGCGCACGCACATCTAAAACACTGGAGACGTGTCTTCCGTCTATCACAACATGATCGATCTGGTTGGTAGTTTTTCGATCCGGAGACAGCCAGGTAGCTTGATATATCTTCTTATGCTGGAATCTAGTACTACAGATAACCATATTTCGGGCCCCGGCGAAGTCGATCAGCCTATACCTATTTGGAGATGCTTCCTCGTGGAGGCTGAATTTACCGACCGATTTTGACATCGTGGCGGGGGCAGCGCTCATAGATGGCATCTTTGGTCATATCGTCCTTCTCTTCCGTCGGGGCGTGGGCGCAAATCAGCGAAATGTGTGCGGATTGTGGCTAGACGCTCATTAACTGGAGTGAATGATAGTACTCGGCGACGGAGTCTCTCTCCCGCCACGAATCCCACACCAAACTTGCGCTCCTTTATATGGCCACTGTAGTAAATGCTACAAGGACCTACTTGTTTCTGTCCTTGTCCCGTCCATCGCATTTCTTGGACGGCGGTAATGTCAGCCTTTATTTTCACGAGGACATCAACCAGCTGGGCAGCGGCACCTTCCCAATTAAGGTACCGGACATTCCAGGTGCATGCCCTCTATTCGTAGTCCTTATTTCTTTTGCCATGGTCGTCATCAAAAGGTGGGTCTCTCGTCCGAGGCTGTTGTTTTTTTTTCATTGGGGGTGTTTTTTACGTGGCGGGTTCCAAACCCAGCGCACAACCCTACAAAGGGGATGCTTCGCCTTCTCACTTTAGCTCGCCTTCAAACGGATGTTCTTAAGATACCCAGAGGATACTTGGTCAAAGACCGGAAGTCGTGAGCTGCTTGAGTCATATGTAAAAGAATCGTTTCTGGCCACTCCCAAGTGAATGGCGATCAGAGAACTTTCCTCACTTGCGTGAACTTCTACACATGACTCCATCCTCCAACTGACAGTACTACCAACCTAAAAAAAAAAAATAATTCTCCAATTCGACGCGCGCAGTTTAAATTCAAATGTCACTTTAGCAATTGATAGCTACACAATAGCTTCAAATTATTAACTTTAAATATTTAAATTAATTAACCTTCCTCCTCTTACTGAAGTTGGCATAAAGCCTTAACGGCAATGCATTTGGAAGTATTCCGTAATCTTATATTTAGGTATAAAGTCGATTTTCTTGTATATAAACATTTAGCAATCGATATTGAGTTGCTTCAAATCATTAATTTAACATATTTAAGGTATAAAAGTTCTTCATCTTACTGAAGTTCACATAAAGCCATAACGGAAGTGAACTTGTAAGAATTCAACAATCTTATATTTACGTTTGAAGTCAATTTTCTTGTATATACACATTTAGCAATCGATATTGAGTTACTTCAAATCTTTAACTTTAAATATTTAAACTAATTAACCTTCCTCATCTTATTAAAGTTGACATAAAGCCATAACGGAAGAGCATTTGGAAGAATTCCATAATCTTATATATAGGTATAAAGCCGGTTTTCTTGTATATACACATTTAGCAATCGATTATGAGTTTTCAAATCATTAATTTAACGTATTTAAGGTAATAAGCTCATCTTACTGAAGTTGAAATAGAGCCATAACGGCAGTTCATTTGGAAGAATTCCACAATCTTACATTTAAGTTTAAAGTGATTTTCGTGTAAATACACATTTAGCAATCGATATTGAGTTGTTTAAAATTTTTAACTTTAAATAATTAAATTAATTAACCTTCCTCGTTTTACTGAAGTTGGCATAAAGCTTTAACGGCAGTGCATATAGAAGAACTCCCTAATCTTTTGTTTAGGTATAAAGTCGATTTTCTAGTATATACTCGTACACATTTAGGACTCGATCTTGACTTGCTTTAAAGCAACAATTTAACATATTTAAGTTAATAAACTTTCTTTATCTTTCTGAAGTTGAAATGAAGCCATAACGGCAGTGCACTTTTAAGAATTCCACATTCTAATATTTTCTTGTATATACACATCTAGCAATCGACATTGAGTTGCTGCAAATCATTGATTTAACATATTTAATGTAATAAACTTTCTTCATCTTACTAAAGTTGACATTAAACAATAACGGCAGTGCATTTGGATGAATTCCGTAATCTTATATTTAGGTACAAAGTCGATTTTCTTGTATATACTCATTCAGCAATCGACATTGAGTTGCTTCAAATCATTAATTTAACACATTTAAGTTAAGTAACCTACTTCATTTTATTGAATTTGGCATGAAGCCTTAAGGGCAGTGCATTTGGAAGAATTCCATAATCTTATATTTTTTTGTAAAGTCGATTTCTTGTACATACACATTTAGCAATCGATATTGAGTTGTTTCAAAACATTATTTTAACATATATGAGTTAATTAACCTTCTTCATCTTACTGAAGTTGACATGAAGCCATAACGGCAGTGCACTTGCAAGAATTCCACAATCTTATATTTATTTATAACGTCGATTACTTGTATATACACATTTAGCAATTGACATTTAGTTGCTTCAAATCATTAATTTAACATGTTTCAGTTTATTAAGCTTCTTCACTTTTTTGCAGTTGATACAAAGCCATAAAGGAAGTTCATTTGGAAGAATTCCTCATTCTTATATTTAAGTTTAAATTCGATTTTCTTGCATATACACATTAAGCAATCGCAATTTAACATATCGTTATTTTAACATAAGCAAATAAGTTAATTAACTTTCTTCATCTTACTGAAGTTGACATAAGGCCATAACGGCGGTGCATTTGATAGAATTCCATAATCTTATGTTTATTTATAAAATCGATTTTCTTGTTTATACACATTTAGCAATCGATATTGAGTAGCTCCAAATTATTAACTTTAAATATTTAAATTAATTAACCTTCTTCATCTTACTGATGTTGACATAAAGCCATAACGGCAGTGCACTTGCAACAATTGCACAATTTTATATTTATTTATAAAGTCGATTACTTGTGTATACACATTTAGCAATCGATATTGAGTTTTCAAATCGTTATTTTAACATATTTAAGTTAATTAACTTTCTTCATAATTTTGAAGTTGACGCAAAGCCAAAACGGCAGTTCATTTGGAAGAATTCCACAATGTTATACTTAAGTTTAAAGTCGACTTTCTTTTGTATCAACGTTTAGTAATCTATATTGAGTAGCTTCAAATTATTAACTTTAAATATTTAAATTAATTAACCTTCTTCATCTTACTGAAGTTGACATAAAGCCATAACGGCAGTGCATTTTAAAGAATTCTGTAATTTTATGTTTATTTATAAAGTCGTTTTCTTGTATATATAAATTTAGCAATCGACAATGAGTTTTTTCAGATCATTGTTTTAACATATTTCTTCATATTACTGCAATTGACAAAATGCCATAACGGCAGTGCATTTGGAAGAATTCCATAACCTTACATTCAGGTATAAAGTCGATTTTTTCTATATACCTATTTAGCAATCGATATTGAGTAGCTTCAAATCATTAATTTAACATGTTTCAGTTTATTAAATTTCTTCATCTTTTTGCAGTTGACACAAAGCCATAAAGGCAGTTCATTTGGAAAAATTCCATAATCTTATATTTAAGTTTAAAGTCGATTTTCCTGTATATACACATTTAGAAATCGATATTGAGCTACTTCAAATCTTTAGCTTTAAATATTTAAATTAATTAACCTTCCTAATCTTATTCAAGTTGGCATAAAGCCTTAACGGCAGTTCATTTGGAAGAAATCGACATTCTTATATTTAAGTTTAAAGTTGATTTTCTTGTAAAAACATATTTAGCAATCGATATCGAAATGCTTCAAGTCAATAGTTTAACATATTTAAGTTAATTAACCTTCTTTATCTTACTGAAGTCTACATAAAGTCTTAACGGTATAACGGCAGTGCATTTAGAAGAATTCCGTAATCTTATATTTAGGTATAAAGTCGATTTCTTGTACATACACATTTAGCAATCGATATTGAGTAGCTTCAAATTATTATCTTTAAATATTTAAATTAATTAACCTTCCTCATCTTATTGAAGCTGGCCATAATCTTATATTTAAGTCTAAAGTCTATTTTCTTGTATATACACATTATGCAATCCCAATATAACATATCGTTATTTTAACACAAGCATATAAGTCAATTACCTTTCTGCATCTTACTGGAGTTGAAATAAAGCCTTAGCGGCAGTGCATTTGGAAGAATTCCATAATCTTGCATTTAGGTATAAAGTCGATTTTCTTGTATATAAATATTTAACAATCGATATTGAGTTGCTTCAAATGTTTAGCTTTAAATAAACCTTCCTCATCTTACTGAAGTTGGCATAAAGCCTTAACGGTGGTGCTTTTGGAAGAGTTTTTTAATCATATATTTAATTATAAAGTCGATTTTCTTGTATACACACATTTAGCAATCGATACTGAGTTGTTTCATGTCATTAATTTAACATATCAGTCACCGACTAACCTCTGACGCGTGCGGACGTTCACTCTTTTCGTGTGTTATCAGTATTCGCTTAGTTGTCTGTTTTCGGTATACCGTTTCGTTACTCTGTGACGCGCTCTGTGTATTAATTGATCTCTTTAAAAAAAAAAAAAAAAAACGTGCATAAATATTTATAAGTGGTAAGGTGTTTTCATAATGCTCCCCGGGGCCTACAATCCAGGGGAAAATAGGTTCGCCCTACTTTCCTCTAGTCCTCTAGTCCTCATACAAAACGAAAAAAAGCCAACAAATCTCAAGAGACTTTCCCTGAGCTCCCCCCCATTAACATCTCTAAAAACGACGTCCCAAAATACATAGTTCTTAAATTATTAGAAGACAATAAACCACTGTCACGTTTTTCATGCTTTGCGGTGCATAAAGCCATTTTAGGCATTAGCAAAGATGTTAAATCCATTTCAGAATTGCGCGACGGAAGTCTTCTCTTACCAGTTAAAAATAAAAAAACTGCTGAAAAATTCACAAACACGATAACACTTTCGAACATCTGCAAAATTTCAGCCAATTACCATGAACACCTTAACTCCGTAAAAGGCACGATTTTCGCGCCATTTCTTAATCATTTGCCTGAAAAAGAAATTATTGAAGGCCTTGAAGATTATGGAGTAAGTGCAGTGTTTAAATTCCAGAAGAAGCTTGAAGGTGTCATAGTCCCAACAGGTGCTCCTCACTTTTGATGCCTACAAGCTACCTGAGGAAATTGATGTAGCCTGGCGAAAAATTTCAGTCCGTCCCTACTATCCCAATCAGATGCGCTGCAAAACCTGTCAAAAGCTCGGACACACAATAAAAAAATGCAAAGGCCTTCCTACATGCGTCAACTGCAGTCTCCCCCCTCACAATGACAGCGATTGCTCAAGAACCATGTGTGTGAATTGCTCAGGCGAACACCCCTCCTCCGCAAACACTTGTCCCAAGTTTATACAGGCTAAAGAAATTTTAAGAATAAAAACCATCAACAAATGCAGCATGCGTAAAGCAGCAACTAAATATAGATCTCAGCACTCCTCCACCTCTTCTTTTACACCCTTTTCAACAATAATTTCTCTACCTGCACAAATAACCACTCCAAACATTCCCATTTCAGCCTCCACAACATCAAAACCTTCTGAAAACGACAAAACAAAAAATTCACCTCAAGCTTCAAAAAAAATTTCCACCTCTTCAAATAACACTTCAACTAACACTAGCTTACCAAACTCCAACAAATCTATCGCCCATTCATGGGCTTCTAGCACGACCACGCCAACAAACAACAAAACTTCAATCACCAATTCACCTTTTAATTCTACTTTGATCAAACCCTTCTCTCTCACCAATTCTTCAACAATCAACCCCACCTCAAGTAACAATTATATCTTCCCCTCGCCCAGAAATAACGACTGTGGTGGTCTAATGCTCTCGGACTCAGTACAAGCTGAGCCAAAGAGCGTTGCTGATCATAACAGTGACTTCGAAATGTAATGCATCTCTCACTGCATGTGGCTACCGGCGCTCTGCTCGCAGAGTGTCAAAAGCAGTTACATGCGTATGTGTATGCACATATTCGTTCTCCCATAACTTTTCGTTTTACCTCCATATCATTTGCTATTCATCATGTTATCAATTTTGCAATGGAATATGAACTAACTGTCACTAACTATCAATAACTATCACGAACTTGAAATTCTGATTAAATACTATTCCCCATCCATCATTCTTTTAACCGAAACTCACTTACCCCAAAACCAAACTGCCTACACTCCCAAAAATTACACAGGGCATTTCTACAATCTACCTCAGATCACTAGTAAAAAGCAAGGAATTGCAATATTAGTCAAAAGGAATATTCAACACAAGCTATCACCTATTCAAACAAGTTTCTCAGCACTAGCGATCGACATCAATACAACAACCAAGATAGTGGCTGTTTGCATGTACATTCCTCCCAAAGATACTTTTTCTACATCTGATATTTCACTACTTCTGAACCAATTTAGTACGCAATGCATCATTGGAGGCGACTTCAACGCCTGGAGTACTATCTGGGGATCTGATTACACAAACTCTAGAGGACAAAAAATTGAAGACGCGTTAATCTCATCCAATTTTATATCACTAAATAATGGTGCTCCCACCCACTTTTCGACTCACCACACCTTTTCTACAGTTGACATTACACTTTGTTCCGCAACTCTAGTCTCAAATTGCCAGTGGAAAGTCCTTGACTCATTGCATGGAAGCGACCACTTCCCTATCCTTACCCAAATAACCTCAGTCTGCAACCAATCCTTAGTAAAATTCACACCCAGATTTAAAACTAACCAAGCCGACTGGAAGAAATTCGGTCAAATGTGCGAAGAAATCAGTGCAGCCTCTCCAATTGCTAATAACATAAACCAAGAAGCAGCTAAAATCTTAAGAGTTATACGATCAGCAGCTCACCTCACCATACCACAAACTAAACTAAATAGATCCAATAAAACCGTTCCTTGGTGGAGCTCCGAACTATCCACACTCCAAGTTTCCAAGCAGAACTTGTGGCACCAATACAAAACCGTTCGCTCAACAGAAAATCTATTGAGATACAAAAAAGCAAACGCACAATTTAAGCGAAACGCCAAATTAGCAAAGCGCAAAACATTTGAAGAACTCACCTCCAGCATAAACCCATCAACAAAACCTAAAAAAATATGGAATGACATACGAATACTTACTCGCTCCCCAAGACAAATGTCCTTTACGTACATTAATTCCGCTAATGGACCACTCTCTGACCCACATGCTATTGCCAACAATTTTGCTTCTCAGTTCTCCCTTTCCTACTCCGATACATCCTTTTCAAACACTTTCCGCAACTTAAAAGCAAGACGACTAAACCAGGAAACACCAATCTCTTACCCTTTATCAATCGCAGCCAAGCAACTTGAGTCCAAAATCCTCCCATCAGAACTCGAATTTGCCCTCTCCTCAGTCAAAGGAAGTTCACCAGGCCTGGACAAGATTACATATCTCATAATTCAAAACCTGCCAAACTCAGTCAGGAGTAGACTACTCAAGCTTTACAATTGCATTTTTGATAGTGGACCCTACCCACAATTTTGGAAAACTGCATGTATTGTTCCAATACTAAAACCCAACAAACCCCCTTCAGATGTAAACAGTTATAGACCAATTTCGCTCCTATAATGTCTTGGAAAATTATTAGAAAAAATTATTGCCAATCGCTTAGCGTGGTATGCTGAAGTGAAAAACCTTATAAGCCCTAATCAAGTTGCATAGAGAAAGGGATTTGGCACCATGGATGCACTCCTACATCTAGACTACTTTATTTCAAACGCTTTATCCTCCAAAAACCACGTGTCTTTATTAGCGATAGACTTTCAAAAAGCATTCGATAGAATCGGCATACACATAGTTTTGAAACAACTTGACACTTGGAAAGTGGGCCAAAAAATTAAAAAATTTGTTAAAAATTTTCTCCAGCATAGAAAGTGTAGAGTCAAGATAAACGGATTTCTGTCCAACAGTGTTCCTTTAGATAATGGCACCCCGCAAGGTTCACCCTTATCTGCATTTCTTTTCATAATCGCGTTTGATGAAATTGTTCTCCGAACAACAAATATCCGCGGCATCCAATGTCAGCTCTACGCCGATGATGTAGTCTTCTACACAAAGTGTAACAATCTAGCTCAAGTCACTCAAATTTTCGAAAATGTCCTAGCAGTGTTAACTTCATGGTCCCTGACTGCTGGTACCACAATATCAATAGAAAAAACAAAAATTTTACACGTTTGCAAAGAAGTGAACTGCTCTAATCTAACTAACTTCTGTACTAACCTTAACATTAGCATTGTTAATGAACTTAAAGTTTTAGGATTAATAATAGACTCTAAATATAGCTTTAAATCACATTGTAAATATGTTAGAGACTGTCTTGTGACAAGATTAAATATAATAAAATATCTAACATCTAAGAAAAGCCATATTCACCCGGCCACTCTTGTCAACGCTACCAGAACCTTAATACTCTCCAAGGTTGAATACGCACTACCACTCTATGGAAACTGTCCAGCATCTACAATCAACAAAATATCCACGCCTTATCACGTAGCAATACGGAGAAGCATAAGAGCATTCCCTACGACACCCCTAAAAAACCTCTTTGCAGAAACTGGCTTGCCTACAATCGCTGAAAGAACAATCGATAGCTGCCGTCGTTTACTCCCTAAACTGCTATTTACTCCAAACAATCTTTTAAAAAGAGACGTAAAAAACGCGATGTCAAGAAAACGGGAGCCAAGATTCTTGCCAGCAATCAGTCGACCACTGAAATTCCTTAAACACCTTCAGATACCGCATACTTCAAGGCCTAGAGTATCCACTATCCGCCCACAGTGGTTGATTAGCAACATTCCTCACACAATTAAAACACTCCAATTTCCAAAAACAAATACACCACAAGAGAAATACAGAGCAATTTATGCGAAAGCAAAGCACTTTTACAGCCAAAATGGATGGAACTTCTTATTTACGGATGGTTCTAAATCCCGCGACAACACATCATTTGCAGTAACAAAACAAAATGGAGAAATTATTCGGCACGGCCTACTCCACCCAATTTGCTCCGTGTTTACCGCTGAAGTCTCCGCTGTTCTAGAAGCCATCACATACGCTAAGCTTCACCGAGGCAAGTTCATTATTTGCACCGACAGTAACTCATGCCTTGACGCCATCGAATGCCCCTCCAATGGTCAAAATGAGGTAGTCGCGATACGCAACACTTTAATAGCCACACCTCGAAAAATCAAACTAATGTGGACACCAGGCCACACAGGAATCATTGGCAACGAAAACGCTGACGCCGCTGCAAAAAACGTTGCAAAAACACCATCCATAATGTTTAACTATATGTCTAAAAAAGACATTTTGACTGAAGTCGCAAACGAAAGACGCCAGACTCAAATTAGCGATTGGAACTCCTATGCTCATCACTACTCCGCTATGAATCCTAACAGAAAGAAAGGAACTATCGGTGCCGACATAGCTCTCTCAACAATTAAGCCATTTATTCGCCTACGCCTGGGGCACACAATTATCACGCACGCACATCTTCTACAACGTACCCCACCAAGTAAGTGTCCATTTTGTGAAGAGCCGGCATCAATTCGGCATTTACTACATTGTTCAATTATCGACTCAACCCAAAAAGAGATCCTGAGTACAATGGATACCTTCGACCTTTTGAGAGAGGCTAACATCACAAACGTTCTAAAGATGTACAAATTGTTGAAAGAGACTGACATGTTAAAGCATATTTAATATTAAGAATAAATCGTAGTTAG